>JAUJYQ010000110.1:0-11213 GCA_033995645.1 Hemileius initialis | reverse complement strand
AAAAAGTAGTAGATTTTTAAAGTCACAATGAGAAATTTGTCTTTTGGCCCAAATTTTGAACAGTTTATTATGACACCTTAATTGGTCATGTATTGAATTGTTGGAAAACTAGAATTCAAGGCTAAAATTGCAAAATTACGCCAATTGCAAAAAGATAAATGGACTTCTTGTTAAATGGTTTTCTTCAAATTCAGTGAATACAGAAATGTGATTTTTGAATTTGAAGAGTGGAACATTTTGTTTATAGAATTCCATGTAATTCAGAATTTGGAATTTCGATGAATTTTTGTATGTGTTCTATTTACCTATGTGAAATTAAATGAAAAAATTTCAACATTAGTTCATTTTGCGTAGTAGAATCTTTATTTCTTAATGAAAAAATAATTGATAGAATAACCAGGAATGTATTTGCTATTTGCTATATAAAAATTAACTAATTGATTGAATAAAATTAGAAATGAATTAATGTGATAATTTAAAGTTGGCCAAAATGTAAAGTTTCTAGTTGTGTGCTATACAATACTGTACAGTACTGTACCTTAGCTGCAAAAACTGCATCGAGAGGTGAGGTGAGACCAGCGATGCTGAGACGACACCAACGCAGCAATTATTATGAAAGTAATGCTGATTAAGCAAAAGAAACAAAACTAAAACAATTTTCTCCATAAATCAACGTTTGAATTATTTATTCTCAAAGGCCTAAGAAGTACACAAAATACTGACTAAATTTATAATTAATTTTTTGCCAGTTTATTTCAAAAACAACAATCTGGCTCATGTAGGTGTTTATGGGTCTGGAGCTGGTATGGCATCAGTGGTAAGGTATCGCTTGTGGCCATGAATCTTCAACTTGGTCGTCAAAGAGTTATCAATTAAACAGCAATATCTTGCTAACTTGGCAACAAGTTCGCCATTCTGCATTTGCATGGTGTGTTATGCATTATATTCCGAGTACCTTGCCGATTGGAGCTGATTGGAGCGGTGCTGTTGACTGGTCTTGTTTGTCAGTGGAATTGTCTGTTTGTGTGATGTGTTTGTTTGCTCTTCCAATGCAATCCAATTATTAGCATCGATGCCAATACCAATACGATTGTTGCAATACGTATTATTAAGGTCAATTATGACTTGGTGATTTTTGCTTTGAGTTGTCCGGCAGTGGTGTAGTGCTGTTGAGGTGGCCGATGACGGCTGCAAACGAGCACATCTGCACATCAAGTGAGTGCAAGTCATATCTTATGGTGTTTGCATCGGATGGAGAGATAATTGAGTGGTGCGGGCAGTAGTGCCAGCGAGTAGTGCCAGGAGTAGTGCCAGCGAGTGGTGCCATACCAAGCGCTCAGTGCCGAACCAAATTGAAGGCACAGGTAAGCCGAGGCACTGTATTTAAGCTTAGGTGGTCTTCAATGTTCACCCAATCCGATAGTTTAGAGCGTTGAGTCGCAAACCTCGCTAATTCACTGCACATACCCTTTTTGTTTCTTTTGACGTTCAAAATTTTGCGGTACGTTTATGCGTCAATATAGTTGTCATTTGGAGAATTTTAGTGCTCTTGGCTCTGGTTGTGCTGTGCTGTGCCTCCACTGGTGCTCTGCTCTGGATAAAGCACTTGTGGAGCAACAGTTGAGAAGAGCACAGCTATTCTCTCTCTTCTCTCTATTCTATTCTTTTCTTGATTACATTTTGCAGCAAAAGTACTCGAAGGCATAGCCATCAAGAATTCAAGGTAGAAGTGCCGCACCTGCTTAGGCCCTCTCTTGGCCCTCTCTCTCTCTCTCTCTCTCTCTCTCCCTCTCCTGTGCCCTAATGTGCTCTCCTATGCTCTCTCCGTCTCTCTCATCCTTAGTTGCAATCCAGAAGTACTATAAGTAAACTGCTTTAAAGGACCGCTCGATTATCGGCCAGAGTTATTGACGTTTGGCTCTTTGTGTGCTTTTGCTATCTTTATATATTACTGTATACTTTATATACGCGCTCGGAGTGTATACCAAGTTGTGATGACCTAGCCAGTTAGCTCATCAGAGACTGGCGAGTTGTGCCAAGTGGCGAGACGTGGGCGGTCTGGCTCGGTGTGCCAACAAGGAGACAATCGGCCAAATAGTGGCATGCACATTGAGCTTAGCATGATGAGACTGACTGAGGGGGACAGCAGACCGACCACCTTGGCGCACTCGACATATCCCTTTAGTGTGTGTTTTTATGGGAGGGGATACCAGCACTGGTTTGTGTGGTCTAACGAATAAACTAAATCTTCTTCTCGTATGAAGTTTTACTTCTCAGGCAATTACTGTTAAGGCAGTTAAGACTTTTTTTGCGCTGCAACCGCACAGAGAGAACTCGCTTTCAATGTTTGCATCTTTCGAGTTAGCATCTGATGTGATAATGACAGTGCACTTCACCGCCGACTATTATCTTTAAATATGCCATTCCACGCAACATCCTTGTTGTCCACATTTTTCATACACTCAACGAGAGCTCAATCTAATAACTAAGCCATAACTGCATTAAAAAACATTCTCGTTTTCGGTCAACTATTTGTTGTGTAAAATACGAGCCATACGTTTGACTCTACTCGTACTCTACTCGTAGTATCGCAGAACTGGAAGTCCACCCACTCCTGAACGCTGTGAACTGGCGCTCCACCACTACTCCAGCACTCTCTGCACTCTGTCTTCACTAATCAAATGATAGGCCAGGGATGGAGTGTTACCAGTGATTGAGATTGCGATCTAACAGGAAATACAAACAGAGAATTAGCAGCGAATCCATTGATGATTGAGTCATTGAATCCTCGCTACTATTGCAATGAGCATTGAGTAGTATTCCGACCGCAACTCAGGCCTGACTCCTGACAGCGGTGTTCGGCATCGTTTGGAAGCGACATCACTGCCAAGGACTTCACCGCCAGTAATGCCAGTATTGACCGATTCGCTTAGTTTTGTTGAAAAGTTTGTTAAAAATAATAATAATAAAGTCGGCTCTGAATTAGTAGTAGTGATGGTGTGTTGTGTTCTCTGCTCTTTGCTCTTCTTGTGCTGGTTTGCAGCTGGCCTTCAATGGCTTCATCACTGCAGACATGCATTGGTGTGTTGGCTCAATATGTAGTCTAATCTGGTATTATATAGAGTTTATTCGTTACATACAGCTCTCGGTCGTACCCCTCATGTCTTGAGTCGTTTTTAAATAGGCCTTTCGTCAGCAGCGGTCGGGCAGAGGAGTCCTGTGCCAGAGGTCTGGGACCGAGTCTGTGGCACAGTCTCCCACTTCGTGTGCCGTTCGCGTGTCACTCGTGTGGAGTGCACTGCAGTTAACACTAGTTTTGTTAATCCAGTATTGGTTCGCTTGTATTGGACTTATTGTCGACACCATCGCCTAAATCTGATTCCACTGCTTGGCTCGCATTGTATGAATAAATAATAGCAATAATGGCCTTTCCAGGTCTCTCCAGCTGGAAATCATATGCTCCTCTTTGCAAAGGATAGTGTATACGATGGAAAGTGTTAAATTGAAATGTGCTTGTTTGGTGTGGGCAGAGGCAGAGTGTGTTGTGCCCGAAACAGATGACCCCATCATAGCCAACATAGGGATGCCATCACTTGTGTCTAACAGTTATAAGTGGCTCACAATTGATGCCATTTATTGAGCCAAAACGAGTTTCTTTTCATTGTCAGGGCTATAGTCTTAGAGTTGGCATAACTGAGAGCCGGTAGCGCTCAGGCATCGATCGATCGGTCGGTCGGTGTGTCCGTCCAAGCATGACCTCAGTGTTCCCCACCTGCCTATTGATCATCAGAGTGTTCACAGAAAGAGAGACCTTTCAGCTGTTGTTCTTTACAATCATTTGGCATTTGGCATAAGCTATGGCACAGACTATTGTTGTTGTTGGAGGTCCTCAGTCCTCATGTCCAGTGCCGATCACTAAAGGGACAGTTTGCCAGTGGGCAGACTGTCCAAGTCGGACTCCAACAATGTTTAAGGTGAGCAATATGGGCGAGTGTCGGTGTGTGAGGGTGGTTGGCACAGGACAGGCACAGGACAGGCACAGGGCCAACAGCATAATATGCTCAGGGCACAGGGCATACGGCCTGTGCCTGCAGAGAGCCACACATTGTCGCACTGCCACATAGACCATAAGACCAGTTCAGTCCGTCCGCTAATGGACAGCCATTGAGACAACATTGCGAGTGCGGACCACTCGGCACGACTCACAAGCATTATTGAATGGAGTGAATGCCAATCCCAGTTCATTTTGAATAGTTACAGATGCACTCCTGCCAACTGATGGCCAACTCTACCTGAGCACCACTGGGCACACCATTACAGTAATTTTGGCCATAATATTTGTGTCGCACTCACCAACGCTTAAATGGGCTTTAGTTGGACTGCAGTTGAGCTCAGGACAGGACAGGACAGGACAGGACAGGACAGGACAGCACTACTACTGAAAGGTAGTCCGACGATAAATTCTTTTGGGTCGGCACTCACTAAATGGAGTGCAATTGGCTGGTGGCGCACATCGACCTTGCTCACATACCGACAGTAGTAACTAGGCACTATTAGACACTATTGGGGTCTACCTTCGCCAACATCGCCAACATCTGTCATCGCCAATGCAATTATGGCCATAAATACGAGCAATACTTTAGCACCAAATTTAATAACACAATGAATGCGATTGTAATTAGATATGAAGTATTGGTTAGGCTTTCACTGGCTTTCACTGGCAGTGATTTGCGGCCAATCAATCAAAAGGCCATTTAATTGTTGCCATTATAGCCAGACTATTGTCAAATTAAGGTGATGTCAACCTCCCCTCCATCCCCTCCGTCGTGGGTGTGGGTCTGCTTGTTGAACATCGATCCTGAGTGTCTAAACTTTTTATCTTTCACTGTTACCTGTTTTAATACATGGGAATCGCTCTACCTTTGAGTGCGCGCCCGGTTTGCATGCGTTCTGGCATTGGTTTCCGCTTTACTGCTATTTGATTAAACTATTTAACTATTTCGGTGTAATTTTCAACATAGCCTGTGAGAGCCGGATCCACACCGGAAATGTGATCCCGACTATCAAATTGTGAAATTGTAAAGAGCAGGTTGATTGAGGTATGAGTGCAGTGAATGTGTAGTACGTAATGGTGTGCTAATGCCTGCGTTAGGTGCGACTGGGAGTGGGACTCAGCCCGGACTCAGACTCAGACTCTACTCCAGGACTGATCGGATTGCAGATATACCGAGCAATTGATGCTTCATTAGCTCAATATTCTTGCTCTACCTGGGAAATTCACAAACAAAGCAAATATTAATAAAGGAAATTGACTGTTGCTCATTTATTGACTCTTCATTAATCATAGATATTAATAACATGTTAAGTGTAGTCCTTGTGTTGGGGAACAGTGAAAGAATAGCTAAGAGGAATGCGCTAATCTGACACCCCTTCTCACCTGTCAACACCGCACACAACATATACCTTGCATTCCAGGCATTTGTCGCAATGCAGGTCTCAATCAGAGTGTCAATCAGTGGCAAACTTCTTAAGTCTTAATTGAGTTCTAATCCTTTGGTTGGAGTGTTGGCCCAAATCGGGTCGATATTAGAATTTAATGGACATATAGTTCAGTGAAACCAATTCTCTGCTGAATATTGAGCCGTCGCTCCACTTCCGAAGTTCAAAGTCTGGTCTGAGCGCACGATTCCGAACCCGTTTGGAACGGTTGGGTCGCGAAGAAGCTGCGAAGAAGTGGTCGATTTGGTTGAATTGATTGCTCTGCCACCAGAGGACAAGCAGGTTGACCCACTTTAAACTGAACCCAGTTAATTGAAGCAGAAATTATTGACTCGGCTTATTAATAATGTTTGATAAGCATTAGAACAATGGTTGAGCGGCCCAACCATTGCCTAATCATAATCACAATCAGTTCCTCACATCTCGTGAGTGACTTATTTAATAGCTTTTCGCCACAATTGCGACCCAATTGTTCTCAGACTAACTCATAGCGGGCCAACACTCCCGGCCTGGAATCAGGTCGTATGCAAGTGAGGCCCGACTCTGAGCACAGCATTTGTATTCTTTTTTTTCGGCCAAATATCGAGAATTAGTCTTAACGTGTCATCAGATTAACCGCTGAGAAAGGCTTTGACGCAAAATATTTAATGCATTTTTATCATTGATTCGCAAGAGTTTGAGAGAAAAATTGTTTTTACAAAAAAATAATGAAAAGTTGTGTTGCAATACTCGTTTGATCTCTGGTCTGGTCTGGTCTGTGCATGTATTGGACGGCCGTTTTGCTTGCGCTACCTCAGGGGCATCCGCATGCATTGGAAATGATGAGCCGCTCCCGTCTCCGCTCATTCCTCACTACAAATAACTGCACTTTCATCTTCTCATGAGACCGATCACTGATCACTGATCACAGCCATGAAGAGCTGGATCTGGGCTGGCATTGCACTGCCCAGGTATGCCAGCGCATGAGTTGCATGACACAATTTGTGTCGACCTGAGGGAGGACACCCTCGCAGTGCACTCGAGGGAGGCTTAGCTCTTGCATCAGAGATGTGATGTGCAATGTTTTATGCGCTCGCCTTTGATCGTTCACTTGATTTGAATATTTGACAGACAGACCATTGATTGAAATGTTTGCATCCATTGAGTTATTGATGTCTGGCACAGGTATTGATTGCCCGTTCGCATTACTCTTGATTAGCCCCGGGTCATTGTTGAGCCCACATTCTAACATTCCTTCATTTAGCTTTATGGTTAGCTAATGTGGTGCGAGTGCACAGAATTGCCGACAATTGCCAGAATTATACCAACTTTTTAACTGTACAATTAGTAATTTTATTGCTAGAGGATAGGGAGTTAGGGACCCGACTCTGGGCACTACTCGTTGAGCCCAACCGGCAGAGGCCAGCCTTAGCCCACATCCTGAGCCCATTTGGATCAGTGCACTGCTCACACCTCCCAATTCTCCCAATTTCTCCACTAATTGGACTTTTTGTTGGCTCTCGTCTCTCATATCTCATATCTCTCGTCTTCGGATGACTTGTGACCTCAAGACTGCATATGATATACGAGTCTTTCAAATGAGTTGAATGAACACAATGTTTGATAACCTAATCGTAGCGTTCGGTTCGCTATATCTCCGCAAACTTTTGAATTTAAAACTGAATTTTGATGAAAATAATTATATTGTTATTCCTAAATATGCCGATTGAGGGCTTCCCTATAGTCTTTGAATCAGCGAAAGTTGGCAGTCAAGCGTGCCTTCGCCTCTGCCTCCGCTCCTCAGCCAAAGGAACAGTTGAACAAGAGTTTAGGTCCGCAAACCAAGAGCTAGAGCCAGAACTAGTGCTGAGCCAGAGCCAGAACAGAGCAGATCCTCACACAATCCACAATCCGCACAATCCAAGGGCAACACAACATTCACGCATGTCTTTGCCTGGCGTTGATTGCGGACCAGAGTCTACTATCGCTGAGGAGAGGGCAGAGCAGAGCCCAACGCATAACACTAACCATTGATATACAGACTGCTGTCGAGTGCACAACTCATGCCAGAGATGTGAGACCAGAGTCGACAGTGTTGTCATAGACCTCGCGATTCTGTTCTGTATGTTCTGTTCTGTTCTGTTCAGTTGTGTTCTGTGCTCTCTGTCACCGCTCGCACACCACTCGACTCGACTCGACTCGAGCCAAGTTAAACCAAATCATTAGCCGAGTTATGAGTTATTAGTTTAATATAAAACAATTAATTTTATTGATAATCATTTAATCGGATAATGTGTTCAATGAATTTTCAGCTCAATATTAATCAGCCCAATGTCACAAACGAGTTCTTCACTGCCATCGGATTATATGATTATTTAAATTAATGTATTGATAGTCCGATTCAGAAGTTTGTTATTAATTGAATCGTCAGTCGAGTTGAATGACAAACACAATGATCACCGATCGAAGTGAGTTATCGCCGGTGAGGGCACAGAACTCGCCCACCGATGCCACCAATCAGACCAATCACACCAATGACAATAATAATAATAATAGTCATCGCCATCCAAAGTGTCGTCAATCAACGGCTAAGATGCGGTCATTACATTCTGACAGCACCAGTTCGGCCTCTTCTTGTTCACCAAATTCTTCTTCTTCTTCTTCTTCATCAATGTCTTCGACAGAGAGACTAACTCTGAGAAGGAGAACCATCCAAAGGAGAGGCAGATATTCTGAGAGCTGTCCGATGTCGTCATCGATAGTGAAAAGTAAATTATTAAAAGTGAAAAGTAGTGCTAAAAATTTACATCACTGGACCCGAACTGTCATCACTGGTCTGGCGCAGGGCCTGACCTGTCTTAAGTCAAGCCACTGGACTCAACACCTCCTGTCGCGACCGATGTATTATTTAATCCAATTAATTGAACGCTACTGTCGGTCATGGATTAGGTCATCTTCTCGGAGACAGACGCGACCGCCAGTGACTGGCGAAGCCGGTGTCGCAGCCGATGCCTGTGCAGGTGAGCCATCACTCATTGCAAGATTGAATAATAAATTATTGCAAATGCATTTCAAATGACTTGTAATTCAAAGATTTGCTCAGAATTCTTAACTGAGCGATGCATTATTGCATATATTGATCGGGTCTGGCACTGACACAACACACTACAGCACACACCACACACAGACATACCATACCATACCATACCTGGCAGTGCATTGAGCGCATTGTGCAATCTATTGCAACCTCACGCGTCGCCCATCTATGCCTATGCCCTACGAGACAGGTATATATCGAATATTTGCCATTCACTTGCATATTGATTGCGAGCCATCGCATACATTGTCTCCATTGACCATACATTCACTGCGTTGGCCTAATCTTTGCGACCGAATGCACAGACATGAGGGACGATGACCGCACACACACTCGGCTCAGAGTCAGACACACCGCACACCACAAACACTCCAACCTATCATTGCTTTCCTCTCTATATAAAACATTTTTTTTTTGTAATCAATGCAAACACAATATATCACAACATTTCTGTCGGTTTCGCTATTTATTCAAAACAACTAACGCTTTCGGAAATATTTTTCGGAGCAAAAAAAAAGTTATTTAATTTTGGTTCAAACAATAGTTCAGTGATTGCAGTCATGAGTTATTGAATGGAGCGAAACGGGATCGCAATCTCGAGTGGCGATCAGTTAATTGCATCACTCAGTTGATCGCCGAGTGGTTGCCAATTGAAACAATGCAATCGTCGCCAATACCTGTGCGACGAGTGAACGCAAAAATACGTTTCGGTGACAAAATGTAATCAAACGGAACTCTATTATTGACTTTTGGGCAAAGAATTTATAGTAATTCCTATTGTAATGCCGTTTTGGGCCTTAAATATTGATTTTTGGCAAATATTTGTCAAACGATTGTTGCGTTTTGTCGATTGATTCAATTGGAGAGCCGTTTGGCTTATAATTAATAATTATTAGTATTGATGTCATTAATATTGGTGCCGAGAGCTCGCCCTCAGTCCGACCCTCCCCTCCCCTCGGCTCAGGGCTCAGTGATCCCATGCCATCGCAGTCCTCACTCGACCGCCAATTCCTCACTTCAAGTCATGCTTTTTATTAAATTAAAATTATTTTTTCTACCAAAACCTCAATATTTGTTTTGGACGTAACGCTGATTAGTCTTGAATTTCAATTGGCACACAAATCGATTATTAATAAGTCTGTCCAATATTGGATTGGCAAGATGGCAAGATGCGTTTGGCGAGATGACCTGGCTCGTCTGGTGAGCCCGGGCGGGTGCCCTGGGTGGTCCAACCGACTGATGGTCTGGATTCTCGAATTAATGCATACGTTTTAGCGTTTGTGTATTGCGTTTGCCGTTCAGTCTGTAGAGACGTATAGACGTATAGTGTTGTTAAAAAATACACTTAAACTGAGATAAGATTTGTTGTGTTGAGTTGACTCTTGGACTGTTGCAAGTATGCCGACCGGCGGGCCGGGACAGGCCATCCACAGGCTTGCCTGCCATAAAGCCAATACCTGGCGATGGCGATGGTCACAGACGTAGGTGAGATTGAGATAAATTCATTGCGACAAACGCTATGGACTCGACAATCAACTCTCACTGAAATGGTATTTAAGGCCTGGCGGGTATTTTCCGAGTGCCAAGAGCTCAGCTCTGAGTCCTTATGAGCCCCACTCAAAACGCAAACCAACACAAACCGTCTCAGAGGGCCATAAAATTAAGAGGCGTTTCAAAGTATCACAAAAGAGGTAATTGTTTTTCGTTAATAAAACGAATTATTAGATAAAAGACAATTCGTTTGTTGGTTATAGTGGGCTAAAGTGGGCTCAACTGACCTAATATTGACTGATCCGACACTGATCTCCGATCTAACACAAACACCGGATAACTGTTCCATCTCTTTATCGACTATTTAACACATCATCCCTTCAATTGAGTACTAAATCGACGAAAACTATTAATTTTATTACAATTATATCCTTTTATTACTCATTCGCTGCTAACGAGAGATTATGGCTCTCATAGTAAACATGTATTTCTTTATATGGCATCTGAAGAATGAAAGCGATAAATCCATAGAACAGATAGCGAACCCAACTTGGCCTAACTCAACTTGCTCATTGCACATTGCTCGCTGCAGTACTTCCTCTTGATATATATAAAATCGCTTGAGTTAACACAATTACCAGTCAAATAAAAATATTTTGTTATTATTATTCTAGTTTTTCATTTTAGAAAACGTTTATGAATTTATTATTGCATTTTAATGTCCATAAAACATTATGTTCTAGCTACAATTCACCACTGACAACATAATTTGTCGGTGCCTTTCCCCCAAACACGCCGCTCATCACTCACTTAATTGAGCAATGTGAAATGCCAAGAGTGCATTGAGTGGCGTATTATATTGCATCAGACCCTCAATTAACTCATTATTTGTCTGATCCGCTCGTTATTGGATTAGCCGACGGCTCACTGTCTGGTCAGAGCTGTCGGCCGTTATAATCGGTTTGAAAGTCGGTCGTCAGAGTCAGCGGTGATCCGATGGCGTGTCTGATAGGAGTTAGGCTAACAAGACTTGAGCGATGAAATGATATCGTATCTCATAATAGGATTGCGTGTATTATCATCACTAGAATTGGTTCCAAGTTCTTGGTGTGTGTGTTGTGTTCTGTGTTTTGCTGAGCCATAGCCT
>JAUJYQ010000109.1:0-11220 GCA_033995645.1 Hemileius initialis | reverse complement strand
AGGGATGGACTCTTCAGTGTCGCGACGCTGTCCATCACAAGTATCGGTCGATCGACGGCTCGTGCAATAACTTACAGCACCCGTATTGGGGAAAGTCATACACGTGTCACATCAGACTACTTCCTCCCGACTACGCCGATGGAGTGTCAGCCCCGAGAATGGCCCATGATGGCTCTCCTCTGCCCAACTCTAGGACACTCTCCAATATTCTGACATCAGATAAGTCGTTCGAATCGTTTTACACTCACTTGAAGATGTCTTTCGGACAATTCGTTAACCACGACATCACGAACACACCAGTTCACGGAAGTTATGCGCTGTCAGCCAGTTATAGCAGTCCTGTTGATTGTTGTCGAAGCAAAAGTCACAGTCAGTGCTATCCCATATACATCGCGCCGACGCCTAATGATTACTTATACCGCAAATACAAAAGTACATGTATGAATTTCATTAGGTCAGCCCCGTGTCCTCTTTGCGAACTAGGTATTGTGTTCACTGATGTCACCAAGCTCTATTAAACTATCTCGTCAGGGCCTCGTCAACAATTGAACACGGCCACCTCGTACATTGATGCCGGTACGCTCTACGGCAATACTCTCAACGAGTCCATTGCTCTCAGAAGTTTAAGATTCGGTATATTTTGTTTACAAATCAAATCAAATTGGCTGCTCATTGATAAATGACTCGATTAGGGCTAATGAAGACGAGCAGAGACTTCTACGGTCGGCCTATACTGCCGGCCACTCCGACGCCCTTTCAGCACGAGTGCAGTCCACCGAACGCGACAATGCCGTGTTTCGTGGCCGGAGACATGCGCTGCAACCAACATCCCTCCCTCATGTGTATGCACCTGGTATTCCTGCGAAGACACAATCAACATGCAACAGCCCTCCGACTGGTGAACCAGCATTGGAACGATGAAAAACTATACCAGGAAGCGAGACGTCTGGTCGTTGCAGAATTCCAGCACATCACTTACAATGAATATCTTCCGATTGTCTTCGGTGCCACTTTGATGAATTACTACAGCCTCAATGTGTCGCCTCGCGGCCACACCCTCTACGAGCCGCACACAGACCCGAGCTCTTGGACCGACTATGCGACGGCCGCGTGCAGGTTCGGCCACTCGCAGATCCGGGGCTTGCATACCGTGGTCAGCAATCGTGGCTCTTATAACTCTTCCGACAACTACTGGCTGAGAGACAGGTTCTTGGATCCATCTTATATGCTCGAGGGAAAGGTAAGGTTATCACTTGATAAAGTAGCTGAGTGACAAGGTTATTAATTGGGCTTTTATCGAAGTATTCGTTTACTAAAACATTTTCAGATATGGATCACACGAATAGCAGTTTTTTATATAAAACTCCATAAAATAAGTCACAGAAAAAAAAGAAGAAAAAAATCTTTTAATAGCAGTGTTAGATATTATTAATCAAATTGTGAGTGGAGTGCGAGTGCCCAGGGCAAGATCTGACCAAATCTTAATAGCGATTAAAAGTCGAATTAAAAGTGAAATGGATCTCAACTATCAAATTCTCGAATCGTGTGTTTATCTTCAAAACAATTTGAAATTCAGAATTAATTGAATAATATTTTGAATATTCGCAGCGAACGGCACTTAAGCCGATGATTGATTGTTAGTTGCATTAGTTGCACGATCACCATCGCAGCCATCACAAGCATCGCAGTCCGCAGACTTTAGTAACCAGTAATCCCTTCACGGACTGGCAAACTGTGAAATTAAATTAGTTTCTAAGCAAAAATATGTTTAGGAAGTGTTTAACAAATAATTTATTAATATTAATGCATTTCGTATTGACTCAAATGGTGAGACTCATAGACACTCAAAGACTCTTAGACTGCGAGTGACTGCGAGTGGTGTCCGAACGCCACTCCAAACGCCACTTTCATTCGACTCCATTCCCAACGCATTTCACTTTCAAATTCCAACACTGAATACAATTTCCATAATATTTTCTTTTGCTTAAAAGTTTTCCAAAAAATTTATATATATTTAAGAAATGGTCGGAAATCCAGTTTTGCAACACTTTTTGCCGCAAAGAAGATCGTAATTATGTTTCCGCAAAACTAAGGCTTCGCTTAGAGCTTCAACTTTTTTCTCATCTCTTGAATCAAATACAATAAAAATCAAATAAATCTTTTTCATCAATCGATAAACACAATGCTCTTATGAATTAATTTTTACCCTTTTTCTCACTCTTAAGTCCTCGAATCTCGACTCGCTTATACATTAGTTTTTATCGCTTTTTCTCTCATATTTTATTAGCCCTTATGACCGGCACTCGACTCAATCCCATAGAGTTAATGCTTTTTCCACTCAACTCCTTCTCAAACCTAATGATTATTCAAATATGAGATACTTATTCATCAAATGAAGTGCTTTATCTCTGTTTACTAGAGTCGATAAACTGCTCTGATTTGCTAACAAAATTACTTTTTTAATTCGTATTCGTTGTTCGATTAAAATACGATTTAGTCTTTGAATTATGACTTTTGCTCAAACATCAGATTTTATTTAATTACACAGATTTGACGATAAATTCAATTAAAGATCTCAATCTCTATTAATATTGATTTCTCGCTCATTGAGAGTGAATTATTTTACTTTACAAAACAAATCGAATCAATAAAAGTTAAATAATTCAATTGGTTGTCCCAATTCTCTCTAATCCGACACACTTTTAGCCGAACAAAGATCACGAAATACACAAAAATTGCTAATTCTATTCAAACTCATTGTAATATTATTATTTATACATGCTATCAATTAATTGCTTCAATAGATGGACGGCATTCTCAAGGGTTTGCTCACAGATTATTCATATTCGGTGGACCCATACTATGCCCATGATATCAAGAACTACCTGTTGAGGAAGAAGGGAGATCTGTACGGCACAGACCTGATCGCCCGCAACATACACAGGGGTAAAGACCACGGCATCCCTTCGTATGTCAATTATCTCAAGTACTGCTTCGGCTTTCAAGTAAGCGCTCTGGCATTCATAAACTTTGAGTCGAATTAGGACTCGATTTCGATATCCGTTAAATTGCTTTCGCAAATGAGTTAATCGGTCGAGTGTTGGCCACTTGTAGGCGAAATCCTGGGAGGACCTCAAGCTTTTCATTCCGGACCATATGGTTAATCTGTTTCGACAGCTCTATAAGTGAGTCACGACTTCGGTCACGATTTAGTCACTAATTTAGTAATTTTTCAATTTTGGTGAAAATCTTTTTTTTTTTCTCATTCTATTTTAAAGTTTTTTAATTCTATTGAAAGTCTCTTCAATATTCATTAGTCGGTAGTCATGTTTTTTATTCATGTTTTGCATCCTTAAATCAACCGCCAGGTCATACATTGACGTCGACTTTTACATCGCCGGTATATCCGAACGCCATTTCCCCGACGCCGACGTCGGGCCGACCTTTGCCTGCGTTCTCGGCATCCAATACTACCATTTAAAGTTCGGCGACCGGTATTACTACGAGCACGGAGGACAAGCTGGATCATTCAATCTGGGTATGGACTGTTTCGGTGATCTGTTCCGCTCTTATATCGATTATGAACTGTCACTCAACTACAGCCCAATTGGATAACATCCGACAGACGACTTCGCTGTCACGACTGGTCTGCCGCACCGGCGACTACATAACGGCTGCCCAGCGCTACGCTTTCTTCCCGGTGTCCAACTTCAACAAACTGGTGTCTTGCAAACAATTGCCAGAAATCAATTACCAGTTGTGGAAAGAGGGTCCACAAAGACCTTATTAGAGCGAACTCAGATTCAGATTAACGGCAAACAAACGCTTGAATCAAAATCTAATTCTAAATTCTAATCAAAAGTAAATTTTGCTATAAATATGTATGTAATAACCCATTCAAACGATTTATCTCTTTCTTACTTCAGTCAAATTTATTTCCAAAAAACTGTTTTCCCATTTCTGGTATTCTATTCAAAAAGTTAACTATTCTACAAGTCTTCGACATTAGTTATTAAGTTTATGTTCTGTAATAACGACTTTTGACTCTCATTGTCGACATTTGGCGTCAATTGTTGTGGTAATGGCTGAGAGCGGCCGAAAGCGGTCACCGGTTGACCACTGTTTCTAATCAATACCGCGTTTAGTCTTGTTTTGTCTAATGTATTAAACTTGAAACCGATTGAAACCAAAAAAAAGTTTTGAACCAATAAATTGTTGAATAGATTAATAATGAGTCTCAAAAATTAATAATGAATTAGCAGAATAAATAAGATGACCTAATTTGCAATTTGTTTTTAGACCTGTGCTCTCACTAAACTGCTAATAAACAGAGAACACAGGTCTATAAACCACTTGCAAATTAGGTCATCTTCTTTATTCTGGCATTTCTTCTCATCCAAAGTGTGTATTAAAAGGAAATAGTGGTCTACACTGTACGCAGAAATGGCCGCTATTTTCAGATCCCGTTGTGACCGTCTCTATGGCAGCCCTACCGAAACCAGTTTGGCCCGACATTCCTGGAACTGGACTTTGAAAGCGTGTCAGCACCTGATCGTCACACAGCTCATTGTGGCACCTTGTGGCTTGCTCATTCGCCAGTGAACACTGAGTCTGTTGAGCTAACTGAGCCAAGTTAAAGCTATCTGAACCTGGCCAACTCTCCAAAGCGATTCTGTTTGTAGAGTCGACCGCAATTGGCGTCATTGGGCTGACGGTGCGAGCGCTGCCCTACTGTGCGATCCGTCCACTCGGGACGAGTGCGCGCAGACACACGATTCCGATATTATATTCGCTTAAAGTTTTTCTAATGACTAACATATACTTACAATTCATCCGAAGATCCAAAAGAAATAAGTCGTCTGATAATAAAGGATTTGTTGTTTGCCGTACTTATGACTGGTGACTGACTTAAGCCAATCCTGTGATCGCAGACCGCACTCGACTTTCGACGTTCTTCGTCGACAATTGTGTTAATTATTATTTGTTTGGTTCCTATCGACCCATCGTTTCAATGTTATTTAATTAATCGCATTTTTTTTGTGTTTCCCGTCTTCTTCGAAATCAATTATCTTCACATCAAATGAAGAAAAAATGTACGAATCGTTTAATTTATTGGATTACTATCTCTAAGTTTAAAAGTTTAATTTCGAAATTGCATTTCGTCTGTGTTTTAAAGTTTTAAAGCATCTGAAAGTTTAATTCAACTGTCGTTTACTTTCTAAATGACCTGCAGTTGTGGTCATGAGATCGTTCAGAGAGACGATTGTTATTCTCTACGCTATAATTACGCTATGAAATGAATGTCTCCTAAAATGCATTGTTCTGTTAATTCATTGCAGGATCGGATACACACCGAAAAGTTCATCTCTCGTCCCAACCCTTGCATTCATAGCCTTAGTATTGGTGCCGCACTTTTCCAATGAAGTTCTTCTGCCAAAACGGATTGTTCAACAAATTAGCGAACGAATCAAACTTCCTCAGTATTCCAGCTTCGAGCTGGATGAAGCGTTCAATATGGGCAAGAGCATGGTCGGCGAGAAGCTCAGGCTCGAGAATGATCTCATTAACGAAGGTATGATTTGATGCAGCGATCGCTTGTCAGACAATAGCAGACAAACGCCTCGATAGTATCAATATTTCCTTTAATTTTTAAATCTAATCTATTGCTCGGAATCCACTCTCGAATCTCTGAGTTTCTCTATTCCTCTCTGTGTTTGTGTCTTGGAATGGGACCGACCGCTAACCAAACTGTCTGTATCTTCAAATGTCTGGAAAATAGGTTACACGACCGATATGAACAAAATCACAGCGACGAGTCGGCATCAGGCAGTAACGACAACACTGCCCAGGGGCAATCAATTAGAGCACGCACAAGAACTGTTTGAGGAAACGAGCAAAATATTGCTTAAGAAGTGAGTCTTTCATGTTTGCTACCGAATCAGAACTTTCTTTTGCTGTCATTTTCCATCCATCAGTCGAGCAAAACAATGATTTATGGCATACTTTAGCTAATAATAAGTTGCATGATATCACATCACAGAAAGTGTTTTCTAAATTATTATTTCGATTAATAACTCATTAAAATTGTTGAAACTTTAATACAAAGTCCAATGCCTGGCGGCCTAAAGGGATTATTTGATTAGATTGTCTATAAATATTCCCACTATTAACCAATCCTTTGAATCCCTCAAACCTTTGAATTGATTCAAAGAAAAGTTTCTGAACTTTTGTAACCGAAATTGAAACCGAATTAATTGGAATCGCGTTATCTATAATCGGAAATTCAGTCAAAACTGGACGATATGTTTGTTTGGCTACTTAATTAAGAAGGATTTCGATCATTTGTTCTAAATATTCTTGGGCATTCATGGCCAAACATGTTAAGCCCGGTTGATTACAATGGAAAATGACTATCAAAGTGATCGAAATGCACACAATTATTTTGTCGGTTAGCTATAGGGCTATGCATTGAAAACTGGCTGAAAATAGTCTCTTAGATAAGATATAATTGAATTGGAGTCAAATTGAAAAACAATTTTAAGCCGAGCTCTCATTTATCAGTTCCTTAAACTCAATCCAAAAGGAATTTAATTTAAAAATTATTCGATTTTTTATTAGCTTTAAATGAATTCAATAACTAATTGCATTTATAGTCTGCTTTCAAATGTTAAAATGTGTCACAAAATCGATTTCACTTTGGAATAGACATAAAAGGATAATAAAGAAACTAATTATCACTCAAACCTCATAACAGTATAACACGGGATATGTCAGACCCCATGGACTTCGCTGAGTCGGCCATAGCGTTGGCATCCATTCCTCTCGAGTCGCGAATGGCACAGCAAGCGGTCCACCGTTGCCAAGAGGAACAGTTTGTCCACTGTCGGCCGTCCCGATACCGAACAGCCGACGGCAGTTGCAATAACTTACAGCACCCGACGTGGGGAAAGTCGTTCACGTGTTTCGTGCGTCTGATGGCGCCCGAGTACGCCGACGGAATGTCTGCCCCGAGAATCTCAGTGACCGGCAATCCTCTGCCCAATCCTCGCATCCTATCAGCGGTGGTGCACCGGGACCTCAACTACCCTGCCACCTACACCCACATGGTGATGCAATATGGACAGTTCTTCTCGCATGACATCGCATTCACCCCCAGCTCTCGAACCAGTATGAAAATTCATTCAATATTGACTATAAAATTTGTAAAGAATGATTTGTGCATGACACTATTATGCTAATTAATAGCCATTGTTTGTCTTAATAGTGGCCTTAATTGAGTTTTTTTTGTTTGTCCGCTTCAGAGGACGGAAAGATGATTCAGTGCTGTCCATTGGAGCCCAACAGTCATCCCCAGTGTTACCCGATTCTGGTGCCGATGGACGACCCGTTTTACTCGAAATTCGAGGAGAATTGCCTGAACTTTGTGCGGACGGCGATGTGTCCGCAGTGCAAACTAGGTGACAAATCACTCGAACACTTACCTAAACTATAACATTCATCTATTGCTGACGGCATTCATTAACTTTAATGAATTCCTATTTTTCTTAAAATCTGAAAACACTAAAAGTCTGAACAACAAGAGATTGCATGCTTTGAACAGAGAAAAGACGAGTCACTCTCAGGGCCTGTAATTCCGACCCATTATTCCATTTAAAAATCGCTCTCATAATTGATTCGAACTAATTTATCGTGTTTTCCTTCAAACACGATCAACTTCAATGCAAACAGTCTAACTGTACTTGATGATTTGCCATGTGAAAGGTTGAGAGATCGACTCATATCTAGGCTTGAAAATTTGAGTGAAATTTTGAATTCGAGATGAAACTTGGGGAAATTTCTAAGGACTTGCGTTGAATATTGTAATTAAAATTAGTTTCAAATAGAATAACTAGTTGCTATAACCATTCAAGTAATTTTACCAAAAAGTACTAGTCCTAGAAAATATTATTTAAAAAATAATGGATGCAATTAATTAACATTTTCTTTAAAACAGTTTAAATTGCAATGAAAAGAGATGTAATCTTATATAATATGAGAATCTTAAAAATAACGGTTTCAGCTTATCAGCTCAATTTATTCAGTTTTATTGTCTAAGATTTACTAAAAATTAGTTTATTATTTAAACTTTGAGTGAAATGTTCAACGATAACATTTAAATTTTACTGAAGTTTTAACGAGACGTTTCACTTGAAATTTTGAGGCGTTTCACTACTATTTATGTCTAGTTATGTCACGTAATGCATACCATTATCTTAACCTTAGACCTTAACATTCTATCAATATTGAAATATGATGAGAATCAAGGTAAAATATAGGGTATTACCAACTTTGAGGAAATTACTAGTTATTAAAACAGATTGTTAGCTAATTAATAGTCTTGGTTTAGGTCCTCGCGAGCAAATGAATCAAATCACGGCTTACATCGACGGCTCCCAAGTGTACGGCTCTATGGCCAACGAGACTGAGTCGCTGTGGACGAAGAGTGGTCCGGGTATGTGATATGTGACACCACATTGCGACACATCAGACACCACAATGCAATCGCATCCCATTCATTGCTATTTTTAATAATGAGTTCTTTACTTTTGTGTTGATATAACACACAAACCAAAAGATTGTTTATTGAAAGGCTATTGAAATAATTTTTAGAAAAACTCAAGCAACCCATATCAGTTAGGTGTCGTCACAAAAGGCATAATATATAAATACATAATCCCTGGTGATGTATACTACTCACTTTCTTAGCACATGCATTAAGAGCTTATCTTACAATGTCTAAAGTATGCCCAAAAGATATGGGCTAAAAGAAATTAGACATTTTTATACAGTTTTCTTATGCTGTTATATATTATCTGGTTATAAAAAATATTTAAAAAATGTATGATGAAGCAATGAATCGTCAAATTTCAACTAAATACATCCTTGATATTTGAAACAACAAATATTCTGGACAAATTATAAGTTATTTTACCTTATAAATGAATAGTAGCCACAAGTATGCCTTTCGGTTAAATGTTATCATTTGAATGCCTTTAGAAATATGCCTAAAGAAGTGGATGCATTGCTGGAATATGAATTGTGGTTTTGTGCATTTTGCGGTGCAGTCATTATTGGGCATTATTAACTAATCTTGACAATCTATAAATAGCGGGTCGAATGCATGTATCGCTGGCACGAAACGGCGGCGAACTCTTACCTCATTCTCCAGAACCAGACAAAGACCAGTGCAGTAAACCAGAACAAGAAATGTTTTGCTTCAAAGCAGGTTTGTTCGCAACTTTGATGCCAATCGAGTTGTGATAACTCTCTAATAATTGTCAACTAATTTTGTTTATGCAAACTCATCGCTCAATCAATTCAGGCGATAAGCGAGCCAACCAACACCCGGCCCTCACAGCCCTCCACACCTTGTGGCTCAGGCAACACAACCGGGTGGTCAATGAGCTCAAGCGAATCAATCCGCACTGGGACGGACAGGTCCTCTACGAAGAGGCCAAGTATGAGCATTCTAACATGTTATATTGAGCATGATTATATTAGTGACTGTTGCACCCTCAACCCAATTGAGATTGAGATCACATGCATGTACCTATTACCAGACAATTCTAACGCTCTTGCACTGTACGACAGGCGCATAGTTGTGGCCCAAATGTCGTTCGTGACATACGCCGAATGGTTGCCTTTGGTCGTCGGACCCGATGCCATGAAGTTTCTTAAACTCAGTATTTTGTCCGAGGGCTACACCGAATACGACCCTCACGTGAACGCCGGAGTTATTAACGAGTTTGCGGGCGCGGCCTTCAGGTTTGGCCATTCACTAGTTAACAATGTGTTCGCCGAAATACTACCCAATGGAAAGACTTCGGGCTATCGGTTACGAGAATTCTTCTTCAATCCGTTTGGTTTCTATGACGGACAGTTCGATTCAGTACTTCGCGGTCTCATTAGTCAAGCGGCACAAAATAGAGATCCTTTCATCTCATCCGACATGAAGAACCACCTTTACAGACCTAAAGATAATCCCTATGGTCTCGATTTGCCCGCTTTCAACATCCAGAGAGGTCGTGACCATGGAATCGCTGGATATACACGTTATTTGAAGTTCTGCTTCGATGAAAAAGTGTCGCATTGGGCTCAGTTGGATCAGTTCATGCCTACCTCGCAAAGAATGCGATTCCAGAGCCTTTACAAGTATACACATATAAAACGAGTTTGCACTCAATGTCTAACTCAAATACATCCCCACAGATCCGTCCACGACTTGGACTTATTTTCGGGAGGTCTGGCCGAATATCCATTACCGGGCGGTGCCGTCGGTCCCACTTTCACCTGTATTATTGGAATCCAATTTTATAATCTCAAATTCGGCGATAGATTCTGGTTCGAGCATGGTCATCAAGTTGGCTCTTTTACTCCTGGTTTGAAATACTGTGATGCTAAATCAGAGACAATATTAATTTTTGCAACAATCTAGATCAATTACATGAAATCAAAAGGACATCATTTGCCAAAGTTATTTGTGCCAATGGAGATGACATCGAATACGTTCAAAAGAATGTCTTCCGCGGAGAATCTGCTCGGTATGTGTTGACTGATTTGAGTGAGTTATTTCGATACTAATTATTGTTTTGATTGTTCAGAAACCCAGTGGTGAACTGCAAGAGTCTGTCGGACACAAATCTGATGGCCTGGAAGACCAGCTCAGGTACTGTAGGATAACACCACTTATAGAAGCGAAGACTTAGGAAGCGTTCAAAGTATTGCTAAAACAATTAATAATTAATAAACATTTAGTCAATTAATTACTCAACAAATCAATTTCTAATAAAGTTTGTCTAAAAGTTGTATTTTGAGACCAAAAGAAACAAGATGCTGATAATTTTGTTTTGCTCACGCCTTGGGTCCGACATTAGGTCCATATCCCGTTCCGCAATCATATCCAGACTCTCCTCCGCCTCCGCCTCTTCACAGACCAGTTCATAGAGACTATACAATCAATTCTGTTTACTGAGGCCTGAAGTGAGTGCGAATCGCATTCCAATCCAGTGCTGAGTCCAATCAGTTTGGCATTCAGTCCCCAATAATGCCGTTCCTTTCATTCGCAACTTTTTCTTCGACCGCATCCCAAAACACTCATTGCCACAGATTATCATTAATCCATTGAATCGCCCGTTGAATCCGTTAATTGTTATCAATCGTGTCATTGATGAACAAATTCTT
>JAUJYQ010000108.1:0-11276 GCA_033995645.1 Hemileius initialis | reverse complement strand
TCGGAAACTCATTTTCATTTAATTTTCCGTTATTTGTAATTCCCGTTCTTTCGGGAAGTATTGGTTTGGGTTTGTTATCCAAATAAGGCATTGAATGATATAATTTGTTGTTTAGAATAGGACTTCTGTCGGACGGATGGCCATAGATATCGTTTTGTGGCACCGGAGGAGCCATCGATGACTTGTACAGACCGTTAGAGTCGGCGGACGACCTCTTCTCCAGTGAGAACTTCAGAGAGTTATTGTAGTTGAAGACATCGGCTGAATATCTTCTCTGGACGGACGAATGGCGATACGGGTCATTGACACTGAGTGCCAATTGTTCTTCAAGTGATGGCGTGCTCTTCGCAGAGGTCATGCCATCGATGTTCGGCGAAGCGACCGCTGTTTCTGGCATAAGAGGAATGACTGGTTTGCTGTGTGATAGCGAGAACTGGAACTGAGGGTCGTTTGCGTTCATTTGTGTCATAGAATTGGATCGATTGAAGCTCGGGGTGAATGAGTCGGTCGTGTCTGACCTCTCGTGGTTGACCATTGCGTTGTTCAGCAGTGACAGACTTCGAGGCAGTTCCAGTTGCCGTCGTTTGAATGCCGGCGAATACTTAGGTATTGCAGCGCTGGTCGCAGACCACGGCGGCAGTGATGTCGGCTCGGGAAGTGTTGGCGGCCGTTGTGACGGCAGCACAGGTGGGCTGTAGTTCAACGGATTCGGTTGGCTCTGGACCTGACTTTTGTGTGATAGCGAAACCATTTCTTCGGGCTTAGGACTGATGAGCAGAGAACTGGTCGATGTGTTGCTCAGAATCGTCGGCAATGTCTTACTGACGGCCGGCTGGGACTGAGTCGGAACGTCGGGAATGACCAAACCCTTCAGTTTGGATGCGTTCTGTTTTCTGGTCTCCAATATGGACGACAAGAGGTTTCCGTTGGACAGCGGTCTGTGAACTCCAATACCTGAGTATTGGTTGTTCTGCAGTGAAGAGTCGTTTCCAAGACTTGAATACCTGAGATATGAGGGCTGCAAATGACCGCTGTATTGCTGGACAGGTGTCTGCGGGACACTCGAAGGCGTGTCCAATATCAGAGACGATGTCTTCTTATGAACGAACGGACCTTTCGTGTGATAAACGGATCCGTTTTGCGATTCACTCATCTTATCATTGGATGGTTTGCTTCCAAAGAGATCTGAGTTATCATTAGTCGGAAGTCTGTCTGTCGTGATGTCTGTCTTTGAGTTGTAGTTATAATTAAAGTCACTTTTGACGGATCCATTGCTTTTGGGGACAGCTTTTAGAGCGTCCCTGTTATCAACGACACCATCACTCTTGTGATTGTCAAACAACGCAATCTTGTCTCTGACACTTCTGGACGACTCTCCAGACAAGTCGGACACATCGCCCGCATTGTTGCCGTTGACTTCGAATCCGTTCGAAACAGTTTCGCTCAAGAAATTGGACGAAGGATTACGACTTCTTTCGATTATCTGCTTCTTTAGCCTATAGTTAGACACCGGCGGACACGAATCCAATTCGTCCATCGAGTCTGATGACAGGGATGTGATACCAGTGTCGGCGTCTGAAGAGTTATCGCCACTTAGGTTAGGCTTGTATTTAATCCGAGTGATGGCCGCATTGGACGACCCGTTTCTGGCCTGAGAGTGGTTGTAATCCAATTCTGGACTCGGAGTGTCGGTATCGATGAAGACGCCCGAGTCTTCGTGGCCATGAGTCGGGCTCTGATACAAATCGTAGGACAGACTTGCATTGAGCGCTTTAGAGGTCTGTCCGTCGATATAACTCAAAGTGATTTCGCGGCCATCGGGCGGTTGTCTGGCATATGTTGGCGGAGCACACGATGGACTAACCAGCACTTCCCTCGAGTCACGAGTTCTCCTCAATCGCATCATCTCTTCTTCTTCGGTCAAATCTTCTTCCCTTTCGTCGACTTCTACTTCAGCTTCTACTTCAGTATCATTAACCTCAAGCACTTCTCTGGCTTTGTCTACAGTTTCGTCGAGTGTGTGCTCTTCAGGCGATTGCTCAGCGATTTGCTCGACTTGTTGTGGCACTTCTTCTAATGCTTCCAACACTTGCACCTCAACCGGTGGTGTCTTATCTTCTGCTTCTTCTTGTTGTTGGCTTTCGTTAATTAGTTTAATGTCTTCTTTTGTCTTTTCGGGAGTCGTTGGCAACTCTTCACAAATCAGTTGAGTCTTGGCATCTGTTGAATGAGAGATACGTTTTGTATTACAAACCGACACATATTTTCACTTTCGAAAAGTCGATTAAAAATTTATTTCATTTATGTATTGAATAGTTAACGAAAAAATTTTAATCTGTTTTTAATCGGCATATGTTTTATGAGTTATATCGGTTGAGTGTAAGCCAGGTATCGATTGTTCTCTTGGGTCGGCTTTTCGATGGCAACGCCAGAAAGCAATTTAATGAACTCAATAATTCATGGTTTCGTTAATCTGCGGTCTCAGAGCTCAGGGCTAATGGCAATCAATCAATTGGCAAATCAAACGCTGCGTTCAATCCTTTTGCACAACAAATTCAATGAATGTCTGAATCACTAATATTATAAATATTATAGGAATTCGTTGAATGACTTCAATTGATTTATTGACGGGAATAAGCCATTCAATACAAGTGAGACAACTCTGACAACAAAGAGAGCCATCAGAACGATGTCTAAGAGATGTATAACTTTTTAATTGTCCGACAAATTCTAATTAAAAGTAAATGAACTTTCGGTCCAAACCTCGAGTGGTTTATTAAAATAGTGTTCTTAGCGGTTGAGGCACTCAATCGCTGAGGAATTTCTGAACAACTTTTTTGCGTCAAACGGATTAATACAAAACAACTTGCAATGTATGCGAATAACAAATCGATATCTCAGACGAGCGGCGAATACAACTGTTTTGTGTAATAAATTGATTTTTCCATATATCGATGACTTAGAAACGCAACTGCAAAATGCGATAATTGTTTCGACCGAACAATGATCGAGCACATTGTCTACGTCTACCTCCGTCATTGCCATTGGCTCACCATTTGTCATGTATTCAAATAACGTGGTATTTTAGCATCGATTCTCTGGCATTTCCGTCGGGCAGGGCTTCAGAAGCAACCGGTGCTGACATATGACCCGGCTATCCGAGATATGCCGCCAAAGCATGCCTTCGATTGACTTCTCTATATATGGCAATCATTGGCACAAAACAAGTGAAACAAAACATATTTTTCTGCGAAATTAGATTTTCAACAAAACATATTCGATTCGCAGAACAACTGCTTTTTGTGTTATTACTCGAGGAAAATAGGCGAAAAATTTTTGGGTCATTAATGGGATTTGTCATTGAATAGAATGATTGAATATTTAGCTCTCATTCGTTATTATTACTCAATTTTCACGACTTTTCTCAAACCAATGCATTTCGGAAAAGAATTTTCGTGTTTTTTGTTTTGATTCGAGTCGAGTCTCACACATAAATTGCAACCACTCTTAAGCTCTCACACGACACACAAAAACAAGACTAGAATTCGCTGACGAAAATTAATCACCGAAATCGTTAAGCATTTCCACGCGTTTTAGGCCAGTTATCAAACATTACTCAATGAAAGGTTTGTTATTAATCGAATTCTAATGCAAAAGAAGTTTTTCCTCATAGACAAAAACACAACGAATACTATACTTACGGATGGAAAAACTTTTCAGCCCAAGAATTAGTGTCGAAAATATTCTCAAACATTCTAATTGAATAAAAAATTGATTTTCTTTGACCAAAATCTTTACATCTGAAACACTGAGCAACGAATTCCTCGACTATTCAGTGATTTATTTTATTCGCTAATTAAGTAAATGCAAAAAATATACTCTTTTTGGGGAAATATTTTGCACAAGAATTAAACAAAAATATCAGAAATTTTGTTTTGCGAACAGAGAAGAGAAGAAACTTTTAATAACTAAAGTCTGGAGTTTGTTGTCAGCAAATGGTCTGCCCTTTGGTTTCCATTAATTTCTGATGCATTTCAGAAGAAGTCAGAGACGAGTGACTAATGATCTGTTCGGACAAAGACTCGACTATTAATGATTGGCTCACATCTCAACTCAGACTACGGCGCAGACCAAGAGATGATTGCTTTGCGAGCATTTCATTGATGAGATTGTCATCAATTGGAATGCCTTTCGCATAAGCGGTAAACCCTTTCCACGAAATGCAAAACTCGATTCTGGATTCGAAGGACGAGTTAGTCATTGAGAGACTGACTCAGACTCGAAGGCATTTCGCACATCCATTGCCATAATTATTATGCGAATTACACTTTCGAGACAAACACTCATTAAATTGTTGTCTGATTTGAATAAAGTCGACAAGAATTGAGTCAAATATGAGAAACAGTTAGTCGTTTGAGTGGAGATGCGGTGCAAACGACTTCTCGCCAGCGATTGTCTGCTCGGAAGAGCCACTTAATTAGCACATTAAACGAGTCAATCAAAAGCAGGAAATGTCAGAATTTGATGGCTTATGGCAAATGATTAATAAGAAATTGTTCTCTTATTTGACTTTCAAATGAGTCGATTAAAAGATAATTGCAATTAATTAGCAATAATTTAGTAATCAGTGGCAATAATTATAATCATTGACTTGGATTTGGACTCACTTTCGATGCATTGGTTGTCTTCATTGCCGTCATTGGACTCAATCGGCGACTCTATCGGCGGTGGAGTGGCGTCGAGTGTATTGTCGTCGTCTGGTTTGATGTGATCACTGGAATCATTACTTTTGTCAACAACGAGGTCGTCCTCTTTGTTCGGAGTCTCTCGATTAAGACAACTGTCATTAGCGATTGGCTTCTGATTGTCCTCTTCTGGCGAATCGATTCGAGGCTCGGATTCCGTTCCGCCAATTGTTTGCTCGGTTTGTCTGCACTGAAGTGAACTTTCCGTCCGATTGGTTTCAATCAATACAAGACATTGGTCTCGCTTTTGGCCACTATTGGCAACGCATTCAATCGATTCCTCCGAATCGTTGACACCGTTTCTGACTTCAGCTGTGAAAGAAAAGAAGAGAAACAAAACATTAGTTTTTTTTGTCGTCCGAATCAGAATCAAACGAAGCGATGGAACGGACAATAAATTTGTCGCTAAACAGACGTTTTATTTATCGATTCAACGAAACTACTTATTACTGGAAAATTCAATTTTGTCAAAAATACCTGAAAAACTTTCAGCGTATGAGCAGTGAAAATGAAATATAATTTTTTCTGATCGCTTACTCGACATAATTGGACGAAATGTTATATTTTTAAAGTCAGAGCAGAGAAATGCAATCAAAAGCGATGCATATTTGCGATGACCTTCACATCAAATCAAATCAAATTATATGTTAAACAAACGGACAAATTATTTCAAATAAATTATCGGTTGAGACAAAACCAAACGCTTATGTAATGAAAGGCAAACATTGAGAATCACTTGAAGTGTATTTGAAAATCAATTTATATTCTGTCAGAACTATTGACTCAAATATCAGAACTACTGAATGGCGACTGAAAGAGACTGACAAAAACTAAAAGTGTATTCCAAGCGAGCGAAACAAAAATATTGTTTGCAAATCGAAGTGAGAGCTCTAGAAATATGACATCCAATGCAATGACAAAACTATTTTCGAGTGTTTGAAACACTTACTCAACAAAAAAAGCGATTATATTTGACACACAATCTGATCGTTTACTTTAAATTTGCTATTGATTTGCGAATTCAGAGTCATTCGGATACCGGACTCATATATCATAAGCAGTGCCCGGAATACGAGTCCATGCATTAAACGCAATGATCGGCAACACTATGTGTATGCTAATTCGTGTGATAGTATCAAGCTCATTCGAGCCAACATCAATCAGGCAGTGGTGGGGCCGCACACCTGCCATCTCGATCCTGATCGTCGTCACACGTGAAACGCCAGGCATTGGTTGCAATCAGAGAAAAATAAAATATTTTCATTAGTTTTCGCTTCGATTCACAAATCGGCGATCAATTCATTACAGAAAAAAGTGTTTCTTTTGCATTGAATTCAGAAAATTTATTTGCTTTTCAAGAGATGAAGTCATTTGTTTGAAATCGGATGACTTGATTAATGTCTGGCAAGTTCTTTAACTGCTTTGCAAAACCTAAGAGACCTTTATTTTGCTATTTTCTGTCGATATGATTAATAATTTTTGATAAATATTGTCAGATATTTAGCTTAAATATCAATGACTTTTATCTCTGACGGAAAAACAAGAGAGAAATTCCGGGTCTGTTAGTCAGAAGGAAAGAAAGAGTTGTGGCAAAAGGTGTGCGAAATTCTCTGTCCGAAAGTGAAAACAATTCTCGGAGTGAATGTCCTTTCAATTGAACCATATCTGAGAAATCAAATGATTTTTGGACTCAATTTTGTGTTGATTAATCAGAAAACGTGAAAATTGTGTTGAATTTTGCCGTTTTTTGGCCACTTTTTTCTGATAGCGGTTGGAAAACAAATGAAAAAACCGAAGCGAAACACAAAATCAAAGAATAAAAATCATTATAGTCTGGGATTATCAGCGAATTTATCCGAAACATTATCGAATTACTGTTATCCCAATTGACTTTCAGGTCATATTTGATTGATTTTTTCGTAATAAAATTGTATTTTAGTTCAATTTGTATCCGAAACAGTCGCCTATCAAACGTTAGACACAAAACTAAAGTAATTTTTCACCAAAACTCGGAGCCCTTTATGTGTGTTGGCATTCAAATCAGATTATCTCCTGATTTATTGTCTGACAGCGAATTATATATCGAATAATTGGAACAAATAGGCCGTTGTCTGGAATGCTGGCTATCATAGGATGGGCTCCAATAAGACCGACCGATAGTGGGCTCGTTCTGACCCATTCGGCTGCTGATCGGTATCGACGATAACGAAGGACACAATTGAATAATACGAGTCGATCGAAATCCAATATTAATAACACAATTATTGAGCAGAAAAATGAAGGCAAACAACAAAATTCTATGTCTGCGATAGTCGACACCAATAAGCAATTGAAAGGCAATTGAATGTCAATGCGATCGCAATAATCATTACTAATCATTAGAAATGAAAATCGTGTGAACAAATCGAACGCTTATTGCAATTGAAATAAATTGGTTGAAAGCATTTTTTTTTTCGGCCGATTCTATGGCTGACGGAAAAGTTGTAGATCTTGTCAGTGGAGAACCTAAAAGATAATTGACATTCGGGTTTCGCAAATAGCCGTTGAGTTTTAGGCTTATTGTCGGGCAGAGAGGCTGAGGGCCGAGGAATGCCTGACTTAATGTATATTATTATTAATAATAAGTTTGTTTCTATGTCTTCGCACATCAATTATTTTAATCTAATATTAAGATTCAGATAGAAATCTCTCTTCACTCGGCCTCTCCGGCACTGAACCGGCGCTGAACTCCAGAGCCGAGAGAGAAAACTTGTTTAAACAGAAATAACAAAATATATGTTTCGCTAAAACAGCAATAACTATGAGTTGTGAGCAAACAAATCCAATAATTTTCTCGTTTCATGCATTCAGACAATCAATAATTCAAATGGAAATTAATTTTTTGGCCAAACGAGCGAATCGATTGCCAGCAGAAACGTTTGGCCACACTATGCCAACACATTTGGGGCGCGAATCTGCATATATCTCACAAACGCCTCCATATAATGAATGGCTGGCCATCAGATGCCCTCTACTGATAAGCGCCGATCGGGACGGGAGAGACCGGCCGACGGGTATCGCGTTATTTGCATTGCACTGCCGGCCCATTAAAGTTCGAGGTATAAGAGGCACTAAAATATTTTGCCCAAACAGTGCATTACATTAACTCAACGGTTATTTCACATAATTTATTACATCAAAGCGTTTATGTTTTGCCATCATTTGATCCAATTTTATATTGTGTTCAGAGTTCACCATTCAATACCACCAAAACATCTAATCGACGATCAATTTATTCAAATATTTACTCAAATTTCTGTTTACACACAACTTTGTAGTAGAAAAACATTGTATTTATCACACAAGGGGTCAAAATAATTAACGATTCGCAAGATTGAAATTCTTGGCATTCTATCGATTCTTAGGCCAATAAGTTCTTAAGATTTTATGACTCGATATTAGCAAAACTGTTGAATCAAAGATGAGAAAAGAAAAATAATTAGCTGACGAAAAATATTTTTTCTTTCAAAAGAATGTCTCGTTTTTCATCTATTATATGGCTTCCGATACAAATCATCGAATTATGCATTGAATTTCAATTAAATAATAGACTGGAAGACAAATTGCGAACAAAATGGGATCACAAATGACTCGGTAGTAAAGAAGCAAAGAGAGGCTCGTTTTGGGCGCATAACTGCAATAAATCTGAGGCCAAAACGTCGAATGAAAAATATTTTTTTTTCGCTAATAAATCAATGCATTGCTTAATATTAAGTCTAATGTGAATTTAAAGCCCGGATTAGAGGCCAAGTTCTGGTTGTCTACGAGCGATGCCTTTTAAGAGATGTTATCTCATAATAGAGGAATCGTTTGTCTTATCAGATGTTAGCAGCAAATGACTGACTGTCTGTCTGTCTATATATCAAATGTTATGAGAAATGATAAATTGCACGATCATTATATCACATTATAAAACTTTTGACGGACTCAAACGAGTTTCAATTGGCAATTGCAAGCAATTCCTGTGGCCGTCAGACCGTGTAATCGATAGCAAATGAATAATAACTTGGAATAACTCACCGAAACCACCGAAAGACATGTCAAAACATAGACCGATAATAGTATTCAAGGTTTATATTAATACTGAATTTAATCCGATATTCGGTTGGAAAACATTTTTTTCTCTATCCGTTCGCCACTCAAAACATTTCGCTTTGCATTTCGTAAACACTTTCGTCACTTCACCACAGCTTTAGCTTAAGGTTTGAGTCGATCGCCGCAACCATTGACGACCAGAATCGGCGAACTGATAGCGACCGCACTACTCGTCAAAACACGACTCGTGACTGGCATTGAACGCACTGGTGCTCAATGTCATGCCCTCTAACCATATGTCAACTATAATTCACTCGACGGCCAGACCGAAGAAGAGGGCGTTTTGGTCGCGGTTTATGTCCGATTAGGTGATGACCCGAACGGCTCAGAGATCACTCGTCTAAACTGATTTCGATGCCTGACATTAGTGCACAGACATGAAAGCAAGAGATGAAAATAATGTGCGTTTCAATCGTTAAAAAAAGTTATTTTTCTTTTTTATAATTCGAGTGAAGAACACTGTAAATAGAGATCAGTAAGGAGTGGAATGGAGTGGTATATATGGACTAACAGACTGAGTCTGGCTTTGGAATACTTTGAATACTGGAATGCCTCGAACCGATAGGCTTATCGTTAGGTGTTTGTGAGTTATGAAATGACTGGATTATTAATTGCCAGCGTTTTAGTGGTTCGCTTAGTCTTATTATCTGACAAAACACAACCATTTGATAGCGAATTAGGTGAACAATAGTAGGCGTTATAAACATATCATTGCTTATGTCGTACTTCGAGAGCCAAACATGAAATACATTGAAGTGAAGACAGTATTGCCATTCAGACAACGAGGGAGTCATTGCGTAACCCTCGCTGGCACTGGTCTGACAATGGCTGGAACGCCAGTCCATCCCCGGCGACGTCCGCTAACGCCAGGAATGTTAAACGTTTCCGTTTTAGCCAAGGACTCGATTATAAAATACTATAAAAACTTTGTGTCTAATGCGGCAAATGTTTTGAACTTATCTCTTTGGGGATAAGTTATCACAACAAAAATTTCACAACTTTATAGCCTCTCATAAGTCATATAAACGTATAGTTAACGTGCAAAAAATAAGTAATACAAAAAGAAGTGAAAGAGTTCTTAAAGTTCTTAAGAAGTCTCGGGTTTAATAATAATAAAGAATTTCAGTAAATGAACTCAAAATCTTATTAATTTTTATTTCTCTTAAAAAGGGATGAGAACGAGGAGAGAGAGAGAGAGAGAGAGAGAATTATATGAGTTTTGTTGACCAGCAGTCCGTCTGATATGAGATAAGCCTATCGGTGAGGGTCTGTGTCTATGATTGACAATCGGCGCAAATATATGTGCGGCATATGATTGACAGCCGTGTAATAACTTTTTCGATGTCAGACTCCGGTCGAACACAGTTTACACAGAGTTAGGTCTCTTTGTGTCATATTATTGTCCTTTTTGTCAGACAACTGTGTATTTTATACTTTTTTCTTAACACCCAATGGCATTCAATATGTCATATATACTGATACTTAAAGCCAATATAAAAAAGAGAAAAAACGTATTTCTTTTGAAACCTAATCTCAATTCGTATAACAATATATGGACTGAAATCGAAATATCGAAATACAGGTCTCGTTTTGGTCTCTTTTGGCGTTCGTTTGGTTCGCCTTTTGATGCCTTTCAATGAATAAGGTATCGCAAATGAAAAGTAAGACTAAATATAGTGATGTTTATAATAGAGGAGCGCATTATAGATATGAAGCTGTGCTCGGGTGTGTTCTCTCTCTCCCTCTCCTTATGTACAGAATATGTCTTATCCCTCAAGAATCTCTCAATTGATTCAGAATGGGTTCATTGATTTTCCCATACAATCAGTGCTGTGAAGCAAATCATATGTGTTGTAGTCTTTTGTGCAAAACTTTGTCAAACATAGCAAAAGACCCGTCTCTTCACTCACTGCTCAAACTCTGGGCAAAGCTGTCAGTTATTTGTTGGCCGTAGAGAACACCAGCGATGGCTTCGATGCCAAATCCGTCCAATAGTCGAGATCTGGTTAGTCGTTGTGTTGCGATACTAATCTCGAGCCAATTCACTGCCAATATATCCAAAGACTTATTCACACAATATTTCAAAAGCTATGATCCAAAAGGTGTTCGTCTTTGAGGCGCACAGATGTGTGAAATGTATTCACACAAACAAATAAACATTTTGTTCAAAAGTTTTTCTCAAAATTTATTTGCGAAACCAGTCGGCGATTAATCATTGCTTTTGTCACTTCATTGACAAATACAGTGCACTAATTGACTGCCAATTAGCCGTCAAAATCGATTGGTTTCCACTTCAACATTCGATCTTGATAACTCGTTTTAACTTTTTTTGCACTTTTAATTTATTCTGTCAAATATCAAAAGTCTGAACACTCACACCCATTCATAAACCAAACT
>JAUJYQ010000107.1:0-11294 GCA_033995645.1 Hemileius initialis | reverse complement strand
ATTAAAATTATTTATTTTCATAGATTTCTTGTAATACTTAATATCCGAAACGAAATATGACTTTCACTACAACTGTAGGCGAGAAAAAGATGTCCTTATTTTTTGATTTATATTAAATGTAATGAAAATAGTTTTCATACATAGGAAAAGAGACCCAAAAACTTCTATTGCAGTGAAAAATGACTTTTTTCGGCTCAAAAGAAGAGCTGAAGAGAGAGAAAAAAGTTTTGATATTCGTTGTACTTCTCGGAAAGAATTCAAACGAAAACTTATGTAAAGAAATAATTTCAATCAATTTGTCACATATTAGAGGCCACACGACTCGCAGCCAATTGAATGGACCCGAAAGCTCACACTCCTAGGCATTAATTTTTTATCTACAGGGATGCCGAAGAGGGAGTGGAAGACGTTCTAATTAAAAACTGGACTGAAATTAACATGATAAACATTTTTGTATGACATTTTTCTAGACTAATCAAGCACTAAATTATGAATTATCATGTTAACCGAGCTAAAATTCAAATCATCTAGATAGTTTTCTTACTGTCCATCCCTGTTATGGGAAATGAATTCGCGTTTTTCCTCCAAATAAATAGCACTCGAAAAGTGGAGTTCAAGTAATGCAAGAATTTTTTCTCTCTCTTTTCTCTCCATTCGAATCGAATCAAGAAATTTAATTATCAATTATCGGAGCCAAGCATTAAATCGAGATTTTGATTAGTTTTTTGCTGTTTTGCTATTAATCCCTGAGTAATAAATGCCATTCGCGAGCCCTAAGCCGGTGACCGATTGGCAAATTTCGAATTAGCTAGATGCAATTTTTCAATTTATTGCTACCCAATTAATCGCCAAAATTAAGAACTAATTTCAAATACATTTATATCAAAAGTTTTTTTTAATCAACAAAAAGTTTGTTATAAGTTTCTCTCAAAGAAATCAGTTCAATATTTATCCGGAATATTATCAAGCTCATTTTTAATGATTTTGCATACTTTTGAAGTTTTTTAATATAAGAGTAACAAAAATCTAGCGAAAAAATCGGCCGAAACTGAGCTGAGATAAGAATAGATTCTGTTTTTTCTTGATATAAATCCATTTGCTTAATTGGCAGCCACGCCAAGGGGGTGGGGCTTACCAGGTATTCCAGCTATATCTACAGATAAACTTTATCACCAAGCACACAAAGTTTCTGTTCCTGAATCTATGGAATTTTTTCCCAACGATAATTATCTAGCTAATTTGGCCTAATCTGGCACTCGATTAGGTGCCGCCGACTTTGGTCATCCCTGGCCGCCAATAGGCCTTCCACTCGAAGATTGTTGCAATAGATAAGAGATATCTGTAATCAATAATATATTCTCTCATCTCATGTATAATGCGTTCGGAGTTTAACGTCAATTAAAATTTAAATCATATTTTGCTTTAAAATTTATTCCAAGCGATGAATGAATAATAAGAGTCTGAGAGTCGAGAAAAAAAATATTCGTAATTCGAGTCTCAATTCATGTATTAATAATGGGTTTCGAAACCTCTATTCCCCGATCGACCGGCCCTTCAGTGACGTCCCAATCGGACCGATCGGCCGCTCAATAGAGCACTGGATCTGTCGGCCTATATATAAAAGTGTCGATCAGTGCACACCTGAGCTGTGTTCTAGTTCTCGGAAAGTAGCATGCTACATTTCTAACTAATTTCTCAATTTGGAAGAAGCCCTGTCACTCTATTGCCAGTTCCCCTGGGCACACCACCTCTGCACCCGACTCAGTATCACTTGCAAGGAGCTGCTGATCCCTCTGTGAGACTCCAAGAAGAGACTGTCGTTCCACTGAATACCTCATTCTTGTGGAGCGCATGTGTGGCGCACAGGACTGGCTCTGGCACTGGAGGTGAACGGCTCTCCACTCCAGTCGCTCATTCAGTTTGTGAGGCATTCCGTTGAGCAGTGGATCGCCACTCGTTTTTGCCTGTGCTCTGACTGTTGCAAAAGAAAAGTTGTTTCACTGGAGGCCCAGAAGTGATCTGAAAACTGGACTTCGATTGCGTTTCTGAAATCGGATTTTCTGTTGTGACCGAAAACTGACTCAAATCTGGATTATCTTTGATTGTGTGGCCGCCGAAGACTGACACTCACTTCTTGTGCCCTTAGGATCAACTCTCTTGACACTACTAGCAAGGTAAGCTGTGACAAGCTGGACCTGAGCCAAAAATCTCTGGTCGGGTTCATTGCATTATCTGGCATTGACCATGCACATCTTGTGATCTTGTACTTGCAAATTGCCAATCGCTGTGTCCATTGAGTTGTGGATAATATCTGGCGAGACATCCGCACAAAACACCCGATACTATGCGTTAGTGATCTCAGGGAATGTGTTGACAGTAGGGATGAGCACACTCTCCAATGATAACACCACTGATCTTGAGCATGCAACTTATCCTAAACTTGTTAAACATGATCTAGAAGTTAGCTTGGTGTTTGCCAGATGAGTTTTAATGGAATTTCTCCAAGTTTTGAGCAAGTTAGCTAGCTAATTATTGTTTGTTTGGCGATTTGACCGAACTCCTGGTCATCAGTGAATTGTGAAAATTTTTCATCGATATTGAAATTGATATAAAAAAGAATTCGCGTCGGAGTTTGACTGATAATAATATGTAGTTATTTGTGGTCTACTCCTATCGTCTGTACTATTCTATCGGCGTTTGATTTGATTCGCTTCGATGCCGACACACATTCCTATAGTAGTGTTTCACTCAATACTAGAGAAAACAATATTTTTCGGACAATTTTTTTCACTTCTTTTCAATCGACAGAAAAGTGAACACAAATTCAAAAAATATTGGACAAAAATAGCTGTAATTCTTGTGCGCTGTGAGACCCGACCCGTCCGTTGAGGACTGGGCTTCAGGTCTGTGCGCTCAGTCCAGCGCACAGTCAGAGACATCTGTATTGAGATACAGGCAGTGCTGAAGTCCTACTGATTAATAGCACTTTTACCTTGATTACTCTAGTTTTATCATGCTTATCATCTCAGTTTCAACAAGATAATTTATTATTAGGTGTTGTTTTGCTAGAGTATCATGTTTGTCTAGGAATTTCTAGGGCTCTACGGGTCAGTTTCTATCCAATAAGCAAGGTTATGTCTATAATCTAGCTATTCTATCACAAGTAATCTTGGTTATTGATCTCACACTTGGAAGACCTGATCCTCTTCTCCGGCACATAAACAAAGCCAACGTTAATACGAGTCCTCACTTCCTGTCGTTTCAATCGTCAGTCCGGAGCCGAGTCTGTGTGCATCTGATCCCTGAGTGCCTGTCCTGTTGTGCCCTCCCTTTCCCCGCACTCTTAGATTGAATTACTTCTTCTTCTCCAGCGAAGAGACATTCTTTTGGTCCATAATTTGTGACTAATTTCTCTCGACTCTCAACAAACAAATGGCATTCATTATAGACATTAGTTTCCGTTCGCAATTGACTTTAATTAAAATACATTTTTATTTTATTTTTATACTTAATTTAATTCAATAATCAAAACAATTAGACATTAGTTGTCATTACTATTGCTGTTAATTATTGATTAGCATTAATAGTCATTTCGGATGTCATTCATAAGTCTTATGAAAAAAAACTTTACTTAAAAACAATTTTTAATCGTCTTTTGTGTTGATATGTGTTCTACTAATTGTCATCTAATGATAGCAATGATGTTGTAATTCGTGTCAATGCCTTTCTCCAGGAAATTCTGAGTAGTGAGCTTGCCAAGTTTAATTACACATTCGAAATTATCTCTTCTAATTACCAAGCAGAAAAATATTTTCATTTAAATTCAATAAAAGAACTTTTTTTTGTGAAGAAAGTGCCGAAAAATGTCTGACATTTTCACTGATGATAATCACTGAAAGAAAATAATTTAAACGAAAATTCTGTGACAAATATGTAATCAAATGGTTTTTAATTGTGGGGATAATTATATATTTTTTTTATTTGCGGATTCCTTATTCAATGGACAGTCGAAGTCAATGCCGATGTGCTGTGCATTGGGAGGCCGTCCCCACCAGTGAAGGTCCGCCGCCGGCGACGAAATCGGAATTCTTTTTCGAGCCAACAATTATCAAAAATCAAACGATAAGACAGAGACTCGACTCGTAATGATTGCGATTCCACATAAATGATGTGAAAGAATGCATAAGAGATTTGACGATTGAATTCCAATTTTGAATATTACAGTAATATCTCGTCTATTAGTCTCTCTTCATATCTATTTTAAATTATTCTATTATCTCTGATAAACGCCTAATAAACGGGGTTTTGCTGTATAACTCAGATCAATAAGCATTAATGTACGATTAGCATGGTCAAATTGGTCATTAGTACAGGTGCTACTCGAAGCCCAGGGTTAAACAGTTGAATGTTAAGTATGAAAAGTACTATATTTTTCAGCTAAAAAAATTAATAACTTATTCCATTGATTATACGGCTATTCGACCGATCATTTTTAACAACAATAAAACCTGAAAATTATTATTTCGGTTATAGTTTTGCTAATTATAGTTATGTTTGGCGTTAATCGTCGGCCAAAAAATGTATTATTTATTATAAATATTTGATTGGATATAACGCCTAAAAATTGTGGACTCATTAACATTGTATCAGAAATATAGTGTTAATTACAGGGATGAGCAATGGATTAGCCCTTTGTTGGGGTGATTATAATGATTAATTAGCTTGATACATTAACGTAAATTGCACCATGCTTATTATATATTGCTCTTTCTAATGGCTACCCTGCTTAATTATGTTTAGACTTGTGCTAGATAATGTAGTTTTTGCTTGTATAACCTTGCACATTTCTGTGTTTAGCTAAACGATAGCGTTTTTAGGAGCGATTAAATCCGTTTATTTAAATCTCAGGCCTTTTCTAGTGATAAATCGCGCAAAAATGTGCACGATCAACGCACATTATCTAGTTTATTTTGAAATCTGGCAGATATTATGAGTCAATTAAGCAAGATCGAATTTGGCAATCAATTCGAATCTCGAAAGTTCTGTTTCTTCTGTAAACTTCTGTATAATTTTCAGATAATTTTTCATTAAATTTCGAGATAATTATCTGTTTCTCAAGAAATGAATTTTAAAACTAAACTAAACTTTTTGGTTCAAGTGATTAATGAAAAGCAGAACTAATTTTTATTTATTTATAATTAAGATTTAAATTTTCCGTAGAATTATATTCTGTGTTAACTGTTATGCAAATTAGGATTTTTATTGCGATATAAAAAATATATATATTTCGATAAGAAATCGGTCGAAAATTTTTTTGTGACAGATATCACGAGTCGAGTGGCGACTGACGGCCACTGAAGTCGTTGTCGTCTCTGGAGATCACAGAACCCGATAAACCGAATACTAATTCGAATTTTCGGATTCGGGTTTAGTTTGAATTTATATTGCTTTAAATTAGCTCTACTACCAAGATAGCCCACTAGCCAGGTAATTTCCCCTGTTTAGTTTGCAGTTTTTTCTACAATTTAGCCAGATTATAGCTAGTCAATTAGAGGCAAGATCAAATCGGGCCGATAGATGAGCATGATAATTTATCTATGGATTGTAAATGTTAATTAGGTCTGAGCGAATCTAAAAATGATTTATAACCCGAAACATAATTTAATTCCACCACTCAATTGACTTTTTATATGATTTGATTGCTGGATATTTTTGAATAAATTTCCAATTTATCAGAAAAAGAGATAAATTTTTTCGCTCAGTTTTTGATTGCCTCGATCACTCATTTTTTTCACTGTCAGTGTTTACATAATATGCTATTAAATGGTTGGTAATCTAGCTGAATTTTGATTACCGTGAAATCTTGTGTATAAGTCTTTCTAAAAATAATCGCCAAAAATTATCATGCTAATTATATATTGTTGTGGTTTGACTGTTGTGTGTGTTTGATCTGTGCACTTGAAAAGTGAGTGCAATTGAAATAAATTGTTGTACGAAATTTTCACAGCTAATGAGCATGATAATTTAATTCCAGGCACCGAATGCTTGTGCAGTGGCAGACATCCATTGTTTAGTTGAAACGGCCGTTCGCTTCAATGCATTAATTGAATTACAGATAATATTCAGTCAGAAAAACGAGAGAAAAATTATATTCTGTTTTAATATTGTATTTTTGGGCCTTCTCTATGTTCTGCTCGAACAGTCGGTTTCGGGCGAATATTCAACACTCAATTCGCTAATTAATTCCCGGCCTTTATCTCAAACGCTATTTTCGGTCCACTCTTTTGCTATCGATTATTAGGCTTTCGTTTTGTGTCCTTTCAGTTCAAACACTATTCCAGTGACCGAATCATTCGTTTTTTTCACTACTTATTTAATTCAATTTAATATAATTTTTAATTTGATTTACAGATTAAACAATTCGCGACTAATTGTACGTTTGTTTCGATTGTTTAATTCAGCTTAAACTAACAAAAAAAGTATCTTGCTAACACTATAGAATATAGAGCAATGTGAATCAAACTTTAATTGCTTTATTAGGTTTTGTAATAAAGTAAAGATAAGTCTCTTTTGTTCTATTTATGGATGAATAATCTTGGGAAAATGGGCCAGTTTATCTTGCTGAAAAAAAGAAATGATATGAAAAGCAAAAAACAACTGAAAATTCCTATCATTAACCATGCTTAATCAAGCGAAAATATATAAAATTCCCCTTAATTATAATCTTGAAAAACTGATATCAGGTCAATATTTCGATTTGTAAGAGAATGACCTGGTTAAATTGTTGGCCAACATTTTGTTCGTGTTAAATTTCCTCGAAAAGGCCGTATCAAAAATCGCCAAACAAGCAATTACACTAAAAACAAACTTGCTCATTTGTCATTTATAATGTTTAATCTAGTTTAAACTTTAAAATAATCTCTAAATTGAATTTTCTTTTTCTTTTCTGTTTATTCAGCAAAAAAAGGCTAGAGCAAGATCAACTGTATATCATTACCAAGTGGAATTTAATTAGTTCTGCCGAAGAAGTTAAAAGAAGAAGAGACGGATCGACAATAAATCTACAGAAAAAGAGATTAAAACTCTTTGTCCGTCCTCTCAATACCCGTTGTGGACATCGGGCGAAGAAGTGATTGCTTTTCCATCTCTTTTTTGTGAGTGTAAGTCAAAACAGAAATCAATTTCTTATTTCAGTTCAATTTTCGTTTCTCCGAACTTATAAAATGCCAATTATTTTATGAATCGACCGAAAAATTGAATCTCTTTTTCTGGGGGTGAAAATCCCATTATTGTTGTGCTATAATCTAATTAATATGAGCTTGCTACACTTTTGTCGCTCGATTATCATTAGTAGAGATGTTTATCTCTATCTATTGGCTATCTATTGATTGTCTTCAGTGGAGAAGTAGTTCTTTTGCGGCTATTCTTGTGTTGCGGTCGACGCGGCTCTCAATGTGTGTCTGTGTATCGCATCAGTGCTTCACATCACTGGACACACAAACACACAGACAAAGACATTATATGTCTATAGATATGACTGTATATGCGCTTAGATACACAATATATAGCCATAGAATATATAGATCAATAGAGATGTATGATTACAAGTTTGATGTCTCCCCCGAAAAGCTCATCTTAAGATGATAATAGGGTAGCTATTGTTACAAGTTCATTGTCGGCGCCGATAATTACCTAGTGATGAAAAATTGCTAATTTATTCGCTCTCGGAGTCTGTGGTCAGCAGTGATAGTGTTATTCAAGAAATCCGACTGACATTACTGACACTGACAATAGGACTAAGAGTTTTTGGATATAAAATATTACGTCAATCACACAATTATTGGCCTCCGATTGGCGATCGGCTAAAGCCCTCCAATCGCTCACATCCAGAGCCAGAGCCGCACAGTTCGAGGTCCGCTCTAAGTCTTTCTCTTGCCTTTAGTTCTTGCGCTTGACTTAAGATTCATTGGAATTTATTCCTTCAAATACAGTCGAATGATGTTATCGTTAACTCCAGACCCGTATTAGACCAAGTGTTGAGTGGTTTTTAAACTCGCACATCCTGTTAACCTATGCATAGAACAAATAAATAAGCATGGATAGCCTGCTGAGAAGTGGCCCGGCTTATCCAAAATGATCCAATTTGTCAGCAACAATCTTGGTCTTTGTCTCTCATTGGCTGACAAAACACATGTAATAATATGTCAGAAGAAATATATAGAGAATTGAATTTCGTATTTATTGTAATACAGTGTTTCACTACTATTCGGTGGCCGTTCGGCCGTGAAATGCAATCAAAAGTGAGTGTCTTTTAGGCCATAAATGCATGACTTCTACCACAAAAACACACCTCCAATACACAGTGAGTGCACACAGACTTCTGGCAAACACTGTACTAGTGTTTTGTGCATGTTAATTATTGTTGACCAAGATCACAATTAGATAGGCCTTTGGCTAATCATTAGCTAATTATTTGTTTTTATCTATTTTGCCCGAAAACGCCATTAAATAGTCTGTAATCACGGGAACGGAATATGTATTCCCATAGAAAATGTGTTTTAATATAAATCAGTTTTTTTCTTCTATTGGTTTCGAGTCTATGGAATAACTCGTTTATATTTATATACATGAGATCTATGGCGAGGCTTAAACTGTTTCGTCTGTTTCGTTGAATCCTATTTGCGATTTCGATCCGATATTTTAGTTCTCAATTCGTGCCATAAATCGATTCAATGATTCCAATGAATGCCTCGCTATTTGTGTATTCAATTCAATTGGATTTCGAGCCCGAAAAAGGAGTTTGTTTTTCGAGAATAGGATTTCGGATTCGATATAAATATTTCTTCTGTATTTAAAAGTGATAAATTGATCCAGATTCAAATTGTCTGGCTAGATTTTGAACCATATTAATTATATGTGTGTGTATTTTTGCTTGGTATATCCATCATTCTGGTTAATAGTCCTCCAATTGAGCATGTTAAATACCATTGGAGACAAATTGTGTCACTATTTTTAAATTTATTTTGACTGAGAAAATGAAAAATTAGTTGACTTTTCTGTACCTTATCTTTCGGATTGATTTTTCATCGGTCGAAGACATGTCTTCTGAACGACGAGACAATGGTCTTAGATATGGCTTATCTTTAGACTCAACTCTTCGTGTAAATAATTGCAATCAATTCATACCATTCAGTAGTCGAGAAGAAAAATCGTTTTATTCACTGGATCTAAAAAGAAAATTGAGCACGGTGATTGTGTTCCTGCAAATTATGAAGAAGAAAATAGATTTTCAAAAACTGCAATTGAAATCCAATACCAAAGACCAGACATTTTCCGACGAATTCGATATCGAATTACAATTTATTTGATCCGAGAGATAGTTTATTGCACTCTCTTTTACCTGGTTTATTGAAATTTTCTGGATTTCAGCTTGATTAAGTCGATATTAAGCCTTGAATTGCAATTTATCAAGTTTGTTTGTATTTAGAATTGAGATTTCATTGTTATTTTTTTGTGCCAAGTATTTGATAAATTGCTAGTAAATCATTGATACCTTTCCTGCCTATCCTCCCGACCCCTCTCATGCCTGGCAGGGGTCGGAATCGAATATGTTTTGTCGAATTTCACCACTTTTTTTTGCTTTTGATTAGTGCCCACGATATTAATGCCCGAACTGTCTTGTATTGGGTTTCACAGCCTATACTCTGCTCGAGGGCTCTAATATTGTCTATGCTTTTGCCAAAATAAACAAATATACAAGATATAGATACACATTTTGATAAATGGAATGGTGCTAGTTACAATTAACATGTGGTGTGCCAACACTTTTTGACAGACAGCTTCAGTCCCCGTGGAGTTCAACAAACTCTTCATTTAACTGAAAAATTCTTTTGGTTTTCTGTTTTCTGATTAATAAATAGTTTGTTATGTTTTGCGAGTGATTCAGACAATTGATCTCATCTTCAGAGCTCTGAATGGTTCGTGTCTTTCATTCAGTTGGCTCTTAAGTTAGTGAAACACAAACTCGAGAGAAACCGAAACAGAAATACAAAAACTCTTTCACTATCTCTTCATTGACTGTGTCTTTGGCTCTGAACCTCGAACTGAAGTGAAAGTTTTTCTCCACTGAGAAGTTGTGCCAAAAGATAGTGGAAAAACATTTGGGAAAACTGTTTGGAGAGAACTCGAAGGACTGGTGAGTGATATAAAGACATTCTCTCAGCCCGAGTAAGGGATGGCCAACAGACCTGTCCCCAGGGATTGTGCCCATCGACACGTGCTTTCAGCTCCAGAGGAATGGTCTGATCGCTAATCACTTAATTGGCTGAATGTGTCGACACTGGGTGTTCGGACAATGGGTGAGCGCTCAGTGCTGGTCATTGCCGGCGTGGGTGACATCACTGCTGGCCATCACTGACCCGCACATCTCTGACCCGATCGATAGCATCGATAATTGAAATGGAAAAACAAATTCGTTAATTCGTTTTTAATTGCCGTTAATTACAGGCGATTAATCGATAATTGCAATCAATTGTCAGTCCCTATGAGACCACTCGACTCTCAGAGCCCTTTCCTCCCGTTCCCCACACACTCTGCGCCACATCCGGCTCTGTCCCGCACTTCCGTCTCAGCGAATGATGTGTTTCGGCGAAAGGTTTATAGTCTGAGCGATGAGTCGTTCGCTTAGAATTCGCAAGTTTTAAACGACTATTATCATGCTAATTTTGACTGGATGATTGATTTTTTGCATAAATTGATAAAATTTCTCCACTTTTGAAATGTTAAATACGATAATAAGTGAATCTACTTTTGCCTTATGTTCGCTGAGTTTTAGAAGAGAGTGAGAGAGAAAAAAAGTTAATATCATTTGTGACAACGATTTCTCTCTTTTAATACATTTTTGCGATCATAAGACTCGGAGTTCGAGTCTTCGTCTCTGGCGTTGCAATCGATCCGAAAGTGTAGTCATTTTCTAATTGATTTTTTTTTCTGCCCGAAAACTCTAAGTTTTGGCTCACTATCTCTTAAGAATTAATTACTCGACTCTTCTTCTACTTCTTCTTTGAAAATTATCATCTAGAACATTACACACTTTCATATCTTTGCCTGCGATTTAGTTGTGCTCGACTGACCCGATCAATCAAAAATTGATCTAGCTGGATGATAACTCTATAAATAAATAGGGTTGGCCAAGTTTCTTGTAATGAAAATTGTCCATGCTTATCTAGTAATGAAAAAAAACTTTCTAATTTCTATAGAAAGGATTATCTTATAAAAAGCTTTATATTTAATCT
>JAUJYQ010000106.1:0-11314 GCA_033995645.1 Hemileius initialis | reverse complement strand
AGAATTGAGTATACAGGTATTGATACTCGGTCTGGCAGCAACTTTGAAGTTCAACTATGATTTTAACACAATGTTAACCTGATTAAGGAGAGTCGATTTCGATTACCCACATAATCAAAATGTTCTGATAAAAAAATTAAATTTTTTCATCAATGAATAAAAATTTGGCAAGGTGGAAACTAACTCGATGTCATGAACTACTTTTTATACAATGCAAAAACCAATGCAAAATTAGGCTTGAAAATGCAAAAAGTAACTAATGCAAATTTGGAAATGTTAACAAGGGGGAGTTGCCCATAGTGAGATATTTAATGAATTATAGGCTTGTTATCTGATAAGATGATATCTATATATGATGAAAACATGAAAATAATTTTTATGAAATTCGATACTTCTCATAAAATACGATATATAATGAAAGTTAAAATTGAGATTTTCTATTGAAATATTGATGGGATCGTCTTGATATGAAGCATGATTAAAGAGTATAAGATTTCAGATATTTTGTTTATTTTGAATTATGAAAATACCATAAATAACGTTGAAATAAATAGATCCATATTTCGTTGAAATTTTTAGACGTACTTGATTGTCATGTTTTTTCAAACTTTCACAAATTTTATATTGGATTATAAAGAAGACACAAAATGAATGAAAATGAATCGAAAAAATTATATAAAACCTCAATAGTTTATGAATAAATACGGATCATTGATTTAAAAAACACATTTGCCATTAATTCCAGATATACCTTGATAAAATTTGAACTTATGGATTGAAAAATCTATTTTTTAAATCTTATCATCTTGATTATATAAGAATACTATTTTCTTAACATTCAACTTGATTTAATCATTAACATATTTATAATTGAACTTCAAACTTGCTGCCAGACTGAGTATCAATACCTGTATCATAAATCATGATTATCTTGATTATCTTAGGGACGGGCCAATGTGAATGCAAGAAAAACTTTTTGGCCCCTCTGTGTGATCAGTGCAGGTATGAGACCATTCAGTGATCGCAATTGAGTTCTAACCGATGTCTGTTTGTCTGTCACCACTCCAAATGTTTAGCTACGGTTACTTCGGTTATCCCAAATGCGAGGAATGTCACTGTTTTCCGAACGGAACTTACGGAAATGGTATTTAACCCAATCAGCAGTGAAGTGACATTAATTGCAATCTATCTGATAGTTTGTGAACTGACAACCGGTAGCTGTCCGTGCATTCAAGGTATGACACAGTCTTCCAAAGTGAACCTCTAATAAGACATCATTTTCCCAGGATATACGGGAAGGTTTTGCAAGCAATGTGCTCAGGGATATTACGGATTCCCGAAGTGTGAGCCTTGTAATTGCGAGACAAGTCATTCGGTGACCAATGTCTGCGACATCGAGTCGGGTCAGTGTCAGTGCGCCAACAGCTACGGCGGCCGTAATTGCGACCAATGCGATGTCGGCTTTTATAACTACCCGAGCTGTCAGTTCTGTCAGTGCAACCCATTCGGGTCGAACGAGTCTGTCTGCGACAAAGCAAGTGGAATATGTTTCTGTAAGGAAGGTTTCGCCGGCGAGAAGTGCGACAAATGCGCCGAAAACTATTTCAATTATCCCAATTGTACGAAATGCATGTGCGATGAGATCGGCTCTTATGGACAGCTGTGCGACGCCTACGGAAAGTGTGTCTGTCGTCAGAATTTTGGTGGACTCAAGTGTGGCGATTGTTCGCCCGGCTTCTACAGATACCCAGATTGTTTGCCATGTGCCTGCGATTACAGGGGATCTAATGGTGTATCCTGCGATTACGCGGGTCGTTGCATCTGTCAGGACAGGTTCGAAGGTGAGGAACAGACACAAGTCTTAGCAGCTGTTACTTACCTGGTCTTGTGTTTCATTTTTTTTTCAGGAGAGAAGTGCGACAAATGTAAAGAAGGATTTTATAACTTTCCGCGATGTGAAGAATGCAATTGCAATCCGGCCGGTTTGGTGGCTCAGTTCGGTGGCTGCGACAAAGTGCAAGAGGGAAAGCTCTGTGAGTGCAAAGAGCGGGTGAAGGGCCGCATCTGCAACCAATGCAAAGACCTGTATTGGAATCTGCAAATATCCAACCCTTACGGATGCGAAGACTGTCTGTGCGAACGAAACGGCACAGTCAGTGGGATCGGGATCTGTCAGAGCGAGTCTGGTCAGTGTCAGTGCAAAGAACACGTGAAGGGAAGAATTTGCGACTCTTGTAAAGATGGTTCTTACGGACTGAGCTCTGGCAACATCTTCGGCTGCACTGATTGTCACTGCGATATTGGCGGAGCTATTCATTCAGTTTGTAACAAACAGAACGGAAACTGTTTGTGCAAACCAAGAATCAAAGGCCAGCGCTGTACCGAACCGATAGAAGTGACATATTTCCCGACCTTTTACCAGTTTCAGTACGAGGCCGAGGACTGGCGCAATCCGACCGGTTCTCCCGCCAGGTTTGCCTACGACGAGTCAGTATTTCCAGAATATTCGTGGAGAGGTTACGCCGTCTTCAATGACCTCCAGAAGGAGATCATCACAAACCTAACGATACAAAAGCCGAGTATCTATAGAGCGATCATTCGATTCGTTAATCTAAACCCGGATCCCGTGACGGGTGTCCTCACTCTGACTCCATCGGAATCATTTGGAGAGATCCAACAGAGCAGTGCCATTCACTTCGAACCTACTAAAGAGCCGAAACGACTTTATGTGGTCGGAAAGCCGGGTCTAATAATAGCTCCCTTAGTGCTAAACCCGGGCCAATGGGAGGCGTCGTTGAAAGTGGACAAAACCGATCTTCTAATAGACTATTTGGTTCTCATACCTCAGGCCTATTTCGATCAGACCATTCTTCACGAGCGGTTCCAAGAGCCGTGCAGACTATCCCAGCAACATATGTGCCGACACTACGCATATCCGCAGTTGACTGAAGAGAGTTCTGTCGTTAGGGGTCAGTCGGCCTTCATGTCCGACGGCGACGCCCGCACTAACGCCAGACTCTACAATGACCCAGAAGTCTTGAGGAAACTTGACTATGAAGGAAGTTTAGCAATTTTGGACAAACAACAAGATAGGATTACAATGGATTTGTCTGTTAATAGGCTCGACAACTATGCAATTGTCCTCAGTTATCACAATCCAAATAGTGACGATATTAAGAACAAACAGTCGACTGAAGTTATTCTTGAGGCCAAAGGCCCGACGGGAGAAGTGCTCCGAACGGAGAGCATTCGTTTGGCCGACTGTCCCTATACTTTCATTTGTCGTCATATCGTGACCGACAGAATCGGAGAGATATCTTCCACTGAATTCGATGCCGGTTTCATTCAAATTTCACTTCGATTGCCTGAATCGACTCCCGAGTCATATCTCTTGGCCGTGGATTCAGTTGCAGCCGTTCCTTATCCTAACGATTGGTCGATGGATGCTCTGATCCCGAGACTGGTCTGCATCAAAAAGAACGGCCAATGCATCGAATCGGCATTTTCTATCGTTCCAGAGGCTAATAAGGTATGTATTGAGTGGTATGACAAACAACCATTTGAATAATGGCAATCAATCAGATCGAGTTCGAAAAAGACCAGAACAAAGACAGGATATCGAGTCGCATGCCTTTCGATACAAAAGAACCTCAAGAGTCAGCACTTCCGCAATTGATCTTTTTGGACGAGAAGGAGCCCACAGTTGACATTCGCGGAACAGTCCCGCGAAGAGGTTTATACACATTTGTTGTCCACTACTATCAGCCCGAAAACTCAAATTTCGAAATGGAGGCACTTATTCAAAACGGTCAGTTCCACAATGGAATTGTGCCGATAGACCACTGTCCGAGTCGGACGGGATGTCGTTCAGTGATCAAGCAGAGGGACACGAACGCCACATTCTTTCAGGTGGACGACAGCTTTATGCTTACATTGAAAGCCCCTGAACGCAAGAACATTTGGGTGGACTACATATTGGCGGTTCCAGTCGACCTCTACGACCCGGCCATTCTCGACATCAAAGCCGAAGATAAAACCACTAACTCTTTGGCGCAATGCGTTCAGAACTCTTATTTCATGACACCAGAGGAAACAAATGGTCAGTAATGGTCACTAATAAATAAGGTTAAACTAACTTTAATTATTGACTTTATTCTTTGCCAGAATTCTGTCGTTCGGCAATCTTCTCGATAACAGTAGACTTCAACGGTGGAGCCCTTCCGTGTCAGTGCAATACCGACGGCTCTTACGATTACAAATGCAAGCCTTTCGGCGGTCAATGCAATTGCAAACCCAATGTCATCGGCAGAACGTGTTCGCGATGTAAGACTAGCTTTTATGGCTTCCCTCAGTGCAAGGCATGCAACTGCCCGTCCACTGCCGTCTGTCATCAGGTGACCGGAGAATGCATATGTCCGAGGTATGACTTGTTATCAGTTGAGACACTAACGATTGAAATTATTTTCGAAGAGGTGTGACCGGAGATCAGTGCAATAAATGTCTTCCTCTGACCTTTGGTTTCGATCCGATCATTGGATGTGTTGACTGCAATTGCGAGCCCTATGGCGTCCAGAACCGAGACCTACAGTGCGATGTGGACACCGGTCAGTGCCACTGTAAGGCCAACATTGTCGGACGCAATTGCAATAAATGCAAATCAGGTTCGCATCGAAGTATCAAACGAATCATAATACACAACCAATTGTTTAATGTCAGGCTTCTGGTCGTATCCCCACTGCCAGCTCTGCAGATGCGATCTGAGAGGCGCCACCGAAGACATCTGTGACCAGAGCACATCCCGATGCTTCTGCAAAGAGAATGTTGACGGAGATTATTGCGACCAATGTAAACTCGACGCATATTATCTGGAGGAGCAAAACAGCCTGGGTTGCACCAAATGCTTTTGCTTCGGGACCACAGACAGATGCACTAGTTCCAATCTGCACACCGTACAAATACTGGCAATGACTGAGGGTTGGAAAGTGGTCAGTTTGCTTTTCACTGAGAAACACATGGAAGTGCATCCGATCAGTGAAGAACACGTGAAAGTGGTATACGATTCGGCAAAAGTTAAGGCCAATCAACCGAAAAAAAGTTCGGACTCAAACTTAATTATGTATTACTCGCTGCCAAAAGACTACTTAGGAAACAGAATCAGCAGTTATGGAGGTTTTCTCAAATATAAATTACACAATTCAGTCGAAGCTCAGTCTCAGGACACGACAGGCATTGTGGCCGCAGATCTGGTCCTTTCGGGAAACAACATAACCGTAATTCACGAACACATTGAACAGCCGACGATTGAAGAACCGTTTGAATTCACAACTAAACTCACTGAAAGAGAGTTCCGACATTTGAATGGTCTGGAAGTGAGTCGGGAGCAGTTGATGATGGTCTTAGTTCGCGTCGAAGCCATTTATATCAGAGCCACTTATTTCGAGCCTATCGTTGAGGTGTCTGTGGATAATGTCCTATTGGACAAAGCCATTGATGGCAGAAGATTAGGAAACGCTCCGCGAGCGCTCGCTGTCGAACAATGCAATTGTCCGCCCAATTACCGAGGTACATCATGTGAAGAATGCGCTCCTGGTTACTATAGAGCTCCAACTGGGCCTTACCTGGGGTTCTGTCTGCCGTGCAACTGCAACGGCCACTCCAATGACTGCGATCCCGTCACCGGCAAGTGCTTCAATTGCCACTTCAACACCGAAGGCGAGCACTGCGAGCGATGCATATCTGGCTATCACGGAGATGCCAACCGAGGTTTGGACATCACATCTGGTCATTGAACTGCATTAAGTATCTCCTTTAACAGGAACACCTTATGATTGTCTCATCTGTGCCTGTCCCCTACCCATTGCTAGCAACAAGTAAGTTTATGCACATTTATCTTGTTTTTCAATACTTTTTATTTTTTGTTATAAAGTTTCGCCACAAGTTGTGAACTATCGACGAGTGGTAATGAGATCAGCTGCCAATGCAAAGAAGGCTATTCCGGCAACCGATGTGATGTGTGCGATGCCGGCCATTTCGGCAGACCCGAAGTGATGAGTAGTTCCTGTCAACTCTGTAACTGCAGCGGTAATATAGATTACACCGACCCGGCTAGTTGTGAGTCTACGACTGGCGCGTGTCTTCAGTGTCTGCAGAACACTGCCGGCAGAAATTGCGAATTCTGTGCTCCTGGTTATTATGGCGATGCGGTCCACACCAAGAACTGTTCCAAATGTAGTTGCGATGAGTGCGGAACCGAAGTCTGTAACCATAACTCGGGTGAATGTCAATGCAAGCTCAATGTTGTCGGACGCGACTGCAATGAGTGCGCGGTCGACCACTGGGGCTTCAAAACGTGCGCCGGTTGTCGTCACTGCAACTGCAGAATCGGAGCGGTCGGCACTCAGTGTGACGACACTACTGGTCAGTGTAAGTGTAGACCCGGAGTGACCGGTCAGATATGCGACCGATGCGAAGCCGGATATTGGAAGTACAGTCAATTTGGGTGCACTTGTGAGTACCTCTTTCGGCCATCTCTCAGATCTGTTTAATTGTTGTCAATTGTTTTTCATAGCCTGTAATTGCGCTGAGAAGTACTCGTACGGAGCGGTGTGTGACCAGCAAACTGGTCAATGCCATTGTCTGCCCGGAGTGATCGGAGAAAAGTGCGACAGTTGTCCGCACCGATGGGTCTTCATCAACCAAACCGGATGTCAAGAATGTGGTTCATGTGTTCACGAACTTTTGAACGACACGGATCAGTTGAAATTGATGATCGACCCTCTCAGGGATGAAATGCAAGACACTTCCTCTTCGGTCTTCGCTTACAGACGCCTCAGTCATGTTAACAAATCTATGGAAGACGGTGAACTTAAAGTTGCTAGATTGAAGGAAAATCCCAAACAAATCGATTTATTACCCATTTTCACCAAAGCTCAAGATTTGAATCAAGAAAGTGAATCACTTCTGAGCAAAGTATGAAACCATCGATTGTCTGTAATTCTAATTAAATTTCAATATTATTTTCAGAGCGAATCTGAACTCAAAGAAGTGGCCAAAGTTTTAGTCGAGACTTCCTCGGTTAGAGATGATTCTTCAATGGTTGACAAACTGATTCAGAGCGCAATCGCCAAATCGGGTCTAATCGTCGAGAATCTCAAGAAACTGGAGGAAGGCTTCCAATCGGCATCAATACTGATCGGACAGAACATCGAAAGAAAGACATCGGAAGCCGAATGGATGTTATCTGAGATCAAAAACAAGACTTTCGAAACGCCTCAAAACAACTCAAAGAACGAATTGCAAGAGACGAAAGTGTTGGCCGAAAGAGTGAACCAATTCAAAGCCCCGACATCTGAGGCCAAAGACAAGGTCAACGCTACCGCCGGTAATGTGGTTAATGTCATCAAATTGTTATCAGAGTTGATGAACAAAAGTCACGAATCGTTGAAAACCATTGTTAAGGCTGAAGAACTAAACACTCAAACTCAAAATCGCCAATTTGACCAAGATATCAATAATCTGAAGACTGGCACAGAAGAAGTGTTGGAACGGCTAAACATATCTCAAAAGTATGTCGAGAATACAACTCAGACTTTGGTTTCTGCCGAAAATATGATGATAGATATGAAACAGTTGTCCAATCGCTTCGGCGGAGAATTGAATAAATTCAGAGCTTTCATAGACAACTCGAAGGTGGAAATGTCCAAGATCAGCCCAGACCTGGACAAAGCCAAGTCTCACTCGATAGCTCTTAACCAACAGAGCGAGGCTTTGGACAAAATGTTTGCCGAAACGAGGAATAAAGCCAATGAACCGATGAGAGCCGCCAATGCTTACAATGCGATGTTCGAGTCGTTGGACAACGCGACCAAATCGGCCGAAAATGCAGTTCTTTCGGGACAAAAGGCATCCGACGTCTCGACGTTTGAAGAATTAGATGAGTACAAAACCAAAAGTTCAGATCTGGTGAGCGATGCCCGAAAGCAGAACAACAAAATTGATGTCGACCTCAAAGTTCCACTGAATCGCGCGACCAATAAGGTTGATGAAGTGGACAAAAAGTTGATAGATTCACAAAACAATGAGAAGATCATTGAAGAAGAACTCAAAAGAATCTCAGAAATTAAGAATCTTCAGGAATTGGGAGCAAAAGCCACCTCATCTGCAGATGTGGCCGACGCAGCCGCCAAGAATAGTGATCAGAATATCAAAGTATTGGCCGTTAGAATAGAAGAGATGCAAAAGAATTTTGAGAAAATGCCAGAAGATCTAGATGAAGTCAAGACGGCTATTCGCCAGAGCGACGGCTACATCAATCACATCGCCTCCACTCAACCCGATGTCCGCAAAATGGAAAATCTGAAGAATAAATACAATCAATTGAAAGGAATGAGAGAGGGATATAAGGACAAGATCACTCAGTTGAGGCATCAGATCGATCAGGTGAGGGACGCCGCCAACCGCATCAAATTGGCCGCTCAGATGGAACTCGGGTCGTCTCTTCAGCTCCACAATCCGGACTCAATCCGAGAGTCGGCCACTTATACCAAACTATCGCTATTCTTCCGAACGTTAGAACCGAACGCATTGCTCGCTTATATTGGAAATCCTGTTCGGGTTCCGAAGAATAGAGTAAAACGTCAAGTCGAAGAAGAAGAGGAACAAACCTCTACTGACAAGAAACTCATTTCACAAGATTTTATGTCTATAGAACTTGAATCGGGATATATTGTTCTCAACTGGGACTTGGGGTCAGGTGTGTCCACTCAGGTACGGAGCACTCGAGCGGTCAATGACTATAAGTGGCGTCAGGTAATTGTCGAACGCATCGGTAAAATCGCCACTTTGACGGTGAAGAGCCCGGATGAGGAAGACGACACCAGCACCGGCACATCACAGGGACCGTCGAGTGTCTTCAATTTAGATCCAGTCAACACTCGAATCTTCATCGGTGGCATTCCCGACAATATTCAGGTCCAACCGGCTGTCCGGAACAAACGATTTCGCGGTGTCATCGAAGAAGTAATGCTCGGCGACAGCCCTCTCGGTCTCTGGAACTTTAAGAACTCACAACAGGTAACGCCGGCAAAAGAAAGAGAGGGTTTGGTCAACTTGGACAATATGGGAGGTCTTCACTTCGATGGCAATGGCTATGCGATTCTCTCAACTCGCGGTCCGCGCAATGATATTCGCATCAATCTGACCAATGAAACTTACATCAGACTCAAGTTCAAGACATTTGCTAGAGAAGGCTTGCTGTTCCTGGTCGGACACGAACGAGATTTCTTGGCTCTTGAGATAAGAGACGGTTTCGTCAGCTTTAAGTATGACCTCGGAAGCGGTCCATTCGTGGTCACGTCCAACGAGACGTACAACGACGGGAAATGGCACTCTATTTCGGCCAATAGGTTCGAGAAAGAGGGCGCCATTTCCATCGATGGCGTTCTTCTGTCTCACGGAGAGGCCATCGGTCGCAGTACTGAACTGTCGACAACCGACGAAATATATATCGGTGGATATCCTGATTATCACCCTTTCTATGAGGTGACAAATGTTGACTTCGAAGGCTGTATCAAAGAGCTTCAGATCGGAACAGAACAGCAAAACCTACAGAACCTGAAACAAGTTCTGCGAGCAGTTCCCGGCTGTCCGTCCAATAACGGGCGAACGGCTTCGTTCAGCAATGACTCGACGGGTTATATCGCAATCGAGTCGGACCTCAATCTCGATCGCATGGTTCAAATCACTTTGAATTTCAAGACAGTCAACAAAAGAGGTCTACTCTTCTATGTGGCCAACACTGATCACTCTTCACATCTGGCCATTTACATCAACGATGGCGTTCTCAATCTTCGTGTCCAACCGGGAGGTTTGATTCAGACGGAACAGCGAATATATAGCGACAAACAATGGCATTACATAACCGCCACTTTCACTCCCGAAAGACTTCGGTTAGACGTCGATGACATCAACTCATTCACCATTGAAACCACAGAACGAAATGAACTGACTTTAGGCGAAATCAAAACCATATATTTCGGTGGAGTGCCCAAGCTCATTTCTTCGCATTATAACTTCCCGACTAATATCCCGACCACTTTTGTCGGCTGCTTCGGTGACGCCACTGTCAATGAAATCTTTCAGAATTTTGCAGACACTTTCGACCGACCGAATGCCTCTTTGATCAATTGTCCGCTGATGGACAAAGTCTCTGATAAACTTGATGATAAGGGTGGTAACGTCAGGCCTATTGTGACCACTCCTTCTCCCGATCAAATAATCGATCGGACGACAAGATCAACGATAGTCACTCGGCGACCAACTCGGCCGCCGTCACATTTTTGCAAACTATCGCCGGTTCCGGCCAGAGATGTGAGTCTTTCGACTGCAAACACAATTCGATTCGGTGACACTCACTGGAGTCGACACGAATTCGCGATATCAACAGATTTGGTCAATGGTCTGACTGAAGAGAGCGGCTTTCAGATTGAATTCAAGACCACTCAAGAGGAAGGCGTCATCTTCTATGTCACTTCAGATAATAACAAAGATTATGTCAGTCTATACCTATTAGAAGGCAAAGTGCACTACGCGTGGGACTGCGGGTCCGGTAGGGCTCTGATCATCAGTGACCAGACCTACAACGACGACAAGTGGCACAAAGTGACCTTCACTAGAAAGGGTCGAAACGGTAACCTCAGTGTTGATGACGGCAGAGAAAGTTTGAATGCAGTTTCCTCTGGTACTACCAACTCGTTGAACGTCAAGTCACCCATTTTTATCGGAGGAATACCTCAAGATTTGATCAAAATTGCGAAGAATAACTTGCGAGGAGTGGACAGATCAGGAACATTGTCAGCGTCTGTGGTCACCTCATTCCCCGGTTGTCTGCGAGAGTTGATCATCGGCTCCAACCGTTACGAGTTCGACGTCCGGAGCATCGGACACAACGCCTCGGGCTGTTCAGTCAACGTAGAGCCAGGCTCATTCTTTCACTCAGATGGCGGCCATATAGTGCTCTACGAAGAGTTCAGAGTTGGCTCAGACTTCTCCGTCAATCTGGAGATCAAACCGAGAACTACTTCAGGAGTTCTGTTGGCTGTGTTCGGAGAAACAGATTATCTGATATTGTATTTGGAAAACGGAAAACTAACTTTCGTTGTGGACAACGGCGCTGTGAGTCTACACCCGAACTAACCTTTGATCTAAATTATTTGAATTTAGGGCCCGATTAATGTGACATTTGTGCCGACGTCTGAGCACTACTTTTGCGACGGCCAATGGCATAGAGTGGAGGCCAACAAAATCAATAATGTGG
>JAUJYQ010000105.1:0-11322 GCA_033995645.1 Hemileius initialis | reverse complement strand
AAGACGAGCAATACTTTTCTCTTGTTTTATAACAATTTTTGAGTTCTTTAAAACAAAAAAGATTAGAATGTCTTAAATGCATTTGAGTCGGACTATTGGCTCAGATATTTGTCGCCAATTAATTCGTTGTATGTCTTGTATATCGACGACAACTCTATTTATTTTTGTTTTATCTTATCAGCAATTTTTGTGCAAATTTTCTCTTAAATAGAGACTGCGATTGACATCACATCCATTGGCGACAATCTCTGGTTCGTTAGCTAACGGTTGTTGGGTTTGACGACTCGGACCAGTCGTTGGGCGTCTCGTCCTATCACTACTCGAATGTGAATCAAATCAAAAACAATTTATTAATCCGTTAATTGAATAAATGTTACGTTTGTTCGCTCAAACTCTAATCGATTGAATATATCATTAATGGCAACGAAATAAATGTTTTATAGTTTTATTGAGTTTTGCGTTCAATTCGTTTCGTTATATATTTTGTTGAAAGTCTACCAAAGATTTTAATTAAACGAGTGATTTATAGATTGGTTTTAAATTGGATTTAATTTTTGTATACATCTAAACAAAATACCAAAAGTTTCCAGTAAGTCGTATTAACCTTGCTTCACTGTAGCTCGCTTAAATGGCAAATGTTTCAACCATAAATTCAGCTAAAAAACACCATGCTCATATGTCGAGTCATTTATTCCAAAATTTACCTATAAACACAACATTGAGTTTGTTTAATATAATACAAATTGCAAAGTGCATGGTTCACTTTGAATGCAAACTGGTTATTGCAAGTTGAAGTCGTACATTGTATGATTCAGCATGCAATGGTAGTGCAATTATCCAAGCTCAACTCAATTTGGACCCTCTTATCGGTAGCCATAACTTGAAAACATATAATTTGTTTACATTGGAGTTGCAATTCATTTCTCCTCTTTTTTTTTATTCGACTATAATTTGATTCAATTTCTAAATGTCTTTTGAAGCCAAATGAACGAAAATAATTTCGCAAACGATGAGGCAATGAATGGCCATAAAGAAGACAACGAGTCGTACGAAGACTCGGATATTGATATTAATAAGAAAGCGATTCAATCGGAACGGAAGGACCAAATGTGAGGCAATTTATTTGTTATGTGCTGTGCTTTGAGGACAGGTCTGCCGTTTAGAGCCATCGATAAGAATAAGAATAATGTTTAGAAAGAGTACATAAAAGTAATAAAAATTGTCGTTTCGTAGAAAAGTGCAAAAAAATTCTCAACACTTTTAGTATTGTTTTTCTATTTTACGCGTAATTTGTTCAGAAATATGGCCAATAGTTGTGACGAAGAGAGCGATAGTCGCCGACCCGATGCCGACTCGCTCAAGATGTTCGTCGGACAGATCCCCAAAGAGTGGTCGGAAAGCGAGTGCCGGCAGCTGTTGGAGCCCTTCGGCGACATTCATGCCATCAATTTACTCAAAGACAAAAGAACTTCCAAAAGCAAAGGTAATTCACACTTATTTGCATTCACTTGATTAGAAAAGTTTGAGATCAGAGTTGGCTCTAAATTGTTAATAACAAAAGTTTGAGTCAATCGAGAGAACACAACAAACTCTTACTGCAAGTGAACTGACTTTTACTCAACACTTGAGACTAATTCTACCGAAAAATAAAAGCATAGAAAGTGGCGTACATTTGATTGGCCGAACACTTATCCGATTTCAATCAATTAGTCGATCGAATTGTTTACAAAAGTTTGATCCAATATTAGTCGACTAATTGGTGTTCGGCTTGTTTTGCCATCATTTGAATTGAAAGCATTCATTACGAGCAGATGTAAGGCTACACCACTCTTGAGCTAATAGAAAGCCAAGACTTGTTGCCCTCTCGTCAGTACAGCTCTTGTGCTGACGAAGACATCGATTGATGTTTGACTCCATCTCTTTGTTGGTTAGAAAAGTCTCTGATGTCTAATGAATGCATTGAATGTCGGTTTCGTCCGAAGTCTAATAGAGTCGGTCTCAGAGAACGAAAGGAAACAACGATTGCTATGAATTATAGATGAAGTGCTGACAAAGTCGTCCAAAGGATGGCTTCGTCCGCATCGGAGCACTGCTCGCGTGTCTGTCCCTCTCTGGCCCTCAATTGGCTTCGATGACAATGACATTACTCATTGTGACAGCCATTCGATGTCCAATCGGCAACACTTAAAGTCTGGGACTCTATTCCATTAGACTCTTGTATAGTATGTCCACTCCATATGAGTCAGACATATGAGCGATGAATATCCAGACCATAGAGTCGAGTAAAATATTGTTGAAAAGGCTATTGAATACAAAGAAAACATTAGAGACGAGTGGTTTTCATATTGAAGCCAATTCTGAAGACTCTGATCGCTATCAATCAGATCTGTGGCTCTGAAGTGAGACATGACCTGAACGCTAATATCATATCCAGCACTCACTCAAAATGGATTTAAGATTCTATTCTCTGAATACCACTGAAGAGGATACGAAAGACAATATATGGAAATCACTTGAGATTGAAATAATCAAAAAAGCTATAAAATTTGGTAAAAATATATTAGGTTTTAGTCAAGAGTTATGTAAAAGTAAAGAATGTAAAGTAAAAGTAATGCATTTGAATTGAGAAATGAGTTATACTTTCCTGTGTTTTCAATTTCATTCGAGCTTTCGCTGAATTATTGTGCGGAACCCGAACTCAAACAGAATGAGAACGAGACGGACATCGAAAACATGAAGACTTTTGTTTACTCTGGCAGTCAGTGCCAGATATTGAAGTCAAAAAATGTGGATTTTTCTGACAAATATTGGATTTTATTTAAGTCGGACTCAATTATGTGATTGGTTTTCAATCTCTGTTGGGATCGGATTGTGTCCGTCACTGGACCTAAAGGTCACGACTCAGTGATTATTGGAGGCAATCCTCAGAGGAGCCGAAGTATGGCTACTGACGTGTCATCGCTGACAATGGTTTTGTTGGCCGACAACGACTTGAGATCCAATATAACCGATGCAGTGATGAGACAACAAATGAGTTCAATACGAATACTTTGTATATTTGGTTCGATTGCTCACTCGAATCGGCGCTAATTCTGGTCCACAAAAGTATCTCCAATTGTAGTGAACTCGTGGACAGACTTTGTCATCAATTAAGACGTCGACAGAGGAATCCCTTGCGAGTGAGCGACTGTTCATTGGATCCGCTCTACTCAGCGATGAGACGAACAATGAAGCGCTTGATTGAGTCGAACCGGCAATGAATTCAACACAATATTCAATTCAATTACTCACCACTCGATTGAAGAAAATGCTTACTATTTGTGCCTTTTCTGCCGGTCTCACAGACTTTAATCAAAATCAAGAGAAATTCATTCAGTGATGGCATTCCTTCAAAAGTGAATGCGATAATGCTTTTTACTGAACACTTCCAAAAGCGTTGGTCTATTATTTGGCGTCAAATGTCTTCCAATTGTTCTCATCTTTTGATTTATTAATAATTCTATTTGTGTTGAAAAGCAAACATAACTCGAGCCTTGAATGCAAAGACAGAGCATTACTCCGAAAGTGAATTGTCATTAATTTAAATAATGTTTTGTCTCTCTATTAATAGGTTGTTGTTTCGTCACTTACTACACAAGAAGAGCAGCTCTCGAGGTATTGATTGCTGATTGTGAGCGACAATCATTGAATTGTTAATTGCGATCAAAAGCGGATTCAATGCAGTGTCTAATGAAAATATATCATCTCTTTTGATCATTAACTTCAGGCGCAGAACGCGTTGCACAACATAAGGACTCTGCCGTCGGTAATGAATAACAACTTAACTCTTATTTATTTTGATTTATTATTCTCTTCTCTTAAATGTGTTTTCAATGTTAAATAATAATTCATTCTTTTCTGAACTGCAATTCTCTCTTCTTGTGAGCCCTTGTTGTGAATTCTTTTCATTTCTGTAATTTCTCTGTATATTCCGTTCCGTTTTGTTATGTTTTCTGTCATAAGTCTGACTAATTGTATGGAAGAAAACGATTCCAAAGAATTGAAAGGAAAGTGAAAATTGGAAACACTATGCACTCTATACTGAGAGTAGTCTCACAATGGGAAACAGTGAGGGAACAGATAGAGAGAGGGATGTGTAGTGTTGTGAGGGCTGCAGAGCCTGTGTTGTAGTTGTTGTTAAACGAGGCGCACATATGAGCCAAAACACAACTAAATTAATTTAGTGGAGAAAATGTTGAGTCCTTTCAAAGCGCATGTCTTATTGATGTTGTGCCAGAGCTCAGGGCTCTGGAAGTTTGTGCAAACTCTCGGATATTAGTTATGTTGGAGCGAAAAAGTGAAGTTAAGCTCAGCTAAGAGTAGTTGTGATGTGTTTGATGGCAATTGTTGCGCTCAGATCAGCACAAGTCTCACTCAGTCCTGCCTCACGTCCACAACCTGTCAAACACTGAATGTCGACGATTAGGCATCCGATCGGTGTATATCACTCCGAGTCACCTATTAATAGGAACTGTGATCCCGACCAATGTCTAAGCAAATGAAGGCTAACAACAGGTGTCGAACTCAGAGGCGATTCGATATCAATAATCATAATATGAATTCGAGTGAAGTTATGTCGAAACAGACGAAAGACCTGATCGTCGCCGCCGCGGCTCAGCTACTGATGGGTCCGAATCAGTCGGCCACTGGTCTGACCAACTCTGGCGTAACCTCTGGACAGCACTGCAATAACTGCTCGATAGCCGAGGCATTCGTAAGAGCCACTCAACAAATCCCGGTATGAATTGCTTGCGACAAATGTCCTCCAAATAAGTATTTTTTTTCCGAACAATTGTTTCATTCGTTTCGTTATTATTATTATTATTAGTATTATTATTATATTGTCTTTTATATACATTTGTTATTTCGACCCAAAATGCGATCGATTTTTCTATTAAATCAACAAATAGTAATTTATTGGCTGGTATTGAGGCTTCAGATCTTCAGTTCACATCATTTTGTTTCCTGTTTTCACGACATATGCATAATAGACACGAAAGGTTAGGCGAAGTGTCAATTATCTTCTTTTGTTTGTTTTTTTCGCTCATTCAATATCTATTTTTTTTGCGACGCATTTGTTATTCATTTTTTCAATTAAGTCTGAGTTTATTCCCGATTCGTGTCTTCTTTTTGTCGTAATATTGATTGTCTGACAGCAAAAAGTGAAAATTATTTCAAATACGAGTTTTGCGTTTTATCAATGACAGTGTTGTTTGTGTGGAATGGTTTGCAACTATAGACTTAAAAAGGAGCAAAACTTAGCGTCAAAGCAATAATTAAGGCTCTCTTTGGTCTACAAAATCAGTTTTGAATGTCGTTCTGTTGTCTGTAATGAATGTGCTTTTCCTCCTCTAATTCATTACTTTTGAAAACTATCTCTTCATTCACTATATAATGGACGATATGTTTGTTAAAGCGATCGGAAATTCTTTGTCTGTGTGTTAAACAACGATCTAATTATTGATTAAACGAGATTCCGATTGACTCGAGTGTCGATTGTCTTTGTGTTTAGTGTCACCATCCGATTCAGATGAAACCGGCGGACACCGAGAATCGCAATGGTATGCAATTCCTAACACTAATTGCCGCAAATAGTTGTCTCCTTTTCTAATTTGAATTCTCTTCGACTTATTCAGAGCGAAAACTATTCGTCGGAATGCTATCCAAAACGATGGACGAACAGGACATCAAAAATCTGTTTTCCAGTTATGGTGTGATAGAGGAGTGCTCTATATTGCGGGACAACAACGGCCAGAGTAAAGGTCAGTCACTCGGCTCTCACTCCAGACAAATAACATTCATTAACGCAAATATTTGTTTTGCGCCAAACATTTACAATATATTAGTTGACAATAATTAGTTTGATTTTTGTTCAAAATGACGGCTCACTTATACACTCCTCTTAAATGCCGGGTATTTATAGACATTTGATGAGAATTGTGTTGAAAATGCGTCCGGAATTTGTGAGAACTCTTTGTCTTTAGTTGTCTTGAGTTCACGAATTCTAAAGAGAAGGCAAAGAAAATTATCGCTATTTTATTGTTATGTTTACAGAATTCAGTTTAAGTTTTGAATTGCAGTCAAAGTTTTTTTCACTTTTCAATTGGCTTTTGCTTTATTTTAATTTAGTTCTAGCACAAAATTCTTTATTCCAAAGTCAGGCAAAACATTATCGCCTCTGATCTGAAATCAAATTATCTATGAAAAGCTCATTTTCGATGATTACGATTCCAACGGCGACTCAATTGTTGTAAAACTTTCGATCGTTTAATATTCTGTTTGTTTATATGCTTAGTATTTTTCTCTCCTTCTGAGGCCTATTCTTCGGCCTTAATTCAAGACTTCCCTTCAAGGCTTCGCCAAATTGTGCTCTGAATCGCTAAATATATATATTTTTTGAATCAAATTGTTTTCTCCCGACAAAAGTCAATTGAATTCGATTGCAATTCTAGAAAAAAAAAGTTGAATAACACTCAGAATAATGGTTTTCAGTAATATTGACAATTGTTGTGGAAATAAATTTCAGTGAAAAGTAATTGTTTTGTGTAGGAGTTTGTATTTGTTTTATTAATTTGGCCCAGATAAGTCACCAAGCTAATAAGATCTCTTAGATTCCCTTGTAAATAATCAATGCAATTTGATTGACAAACAGATGCAAAACAGAATTTTGATTTTAGTCCGAAGTTTAGGCCGAAAATGACTTTTGACATTACTTGCCTCACTAACTATTGACCAATGAACTTTATTCGAGGCTGGTTGTCTGCATAAGGTATTAGACAGTTAGCTAGTACATATTTAATAAGCTAACAATGCTAGCATTTAGCCGTTCGTTCATTCGCTATCATATATTCATGAATTAAACATCGATTCCAAGCTTGAATGTAGAATTAAATATTAAATATTGAGCGAACATTGAAATAGCATAGGTTAAAGAGGAATTACCACGATGATCATTAGCAATAAGCCACTTGTCAATCAACAAATATGTTTAGTGCAAAATTGTTTGTTTATTTGAAGTTAGACTATGAGTCTATGAGTTATTATAATTAATTGCATTGTCTGTCAATTGTTTGACTGACTGTGTGTTTAATGTCAATAGTTGTCATACTTAGTCAATGATCCCGAACCTCCTGATCCCCGGTCTCACTCCAGCGGGACGTTTCGCTACTATTAATAAATTGTTTTAATAAAAATAATAAACTTATTTTCTTTGCCTTTTTTGCGAACGCATTGTATCCCAAAATAAATCACAATCTAAGAACTAGTTAATTATAAATTTTCACTTCCGAATAAAAGTAAAATTTATTCTGTAATTTAGTTTGTGTTCGGCTATAAAAACGAATGTAATTATCGAAATTGATAATAAATTAAGAGAAGAGGAGAAGCCGTGAATTGAGTTTTGCTTTTGTCACTGAATTATTGTCTGATTATTAATTCATAGGAAATGAATCACATTTAGTGAGCGCAACACAAATATAAATCAAAAGCATATAATACTATAGTCTATAATAGTGTTGTATCTGATGGTTGTGGCAGTGCCTCAGCCTCGGTGTTGCTGTCACTCGAGTCTAATCCCTGTCCATAATATGTGTCCATAGGCTGTGCATTTGTCACATTCTCGTCGCGCACCAGTGCCAGCAACGCAATCAAATGCCTCAATCACTCGACTACAATGGAGGTAAGGCACTATCAAAAAATTAATTCCCTCTTATTTTTATGAACACTAATGTTATTCTATCGGCGAGTGTCTGACCACTCGATTCATTGATTTTTTGGGTGAGAGAATTGGTTGTCCGCCCCTTCCCTGTAAGCCAACAGTCGAGCCATCGCTCCCTTCGCTCACTCTCTCCAAAACAATTTCCATTTATATAAGTGTTGCGGTTCTGACACCACTTCCATAGACTCGGAGTGAACGGTCGGTCCATCAGTTGCCTCACTGTTAGCGCAACTCATGTTTTATTGCATGTTTCGATTTATTTGGCGCACCATTTGGCGGACGACCACTCATTTCCGCAGCACTTCTTCGACTTGACTGACATTACCAGTGATTATGCGAGCGTTCACTACAGACAGGCCTCCGATCGGACATAAACACTAACGACAGCGCAAATAAAGCGAATCTAAACTTATTATAACTAATATTCGACTTAATTGAGTTAAATTAGCGCCGATTTAATCGTAGCACAAATTCTGATTCAATTAGCCTTTTGTAATGACGAAGAAAGGAATCGTCTATTTGGCAGAGGTCTCAACAGAATATTGGCGTCACTTTTGACGATAGAATTTTGATTCGAGCGACAGATAGCGACCAAATTGAGACAGAATTGGCAAACACTCGACATTGGGATGAAATAATTAAAAAGAAAATGATATCCAAACAATGAAACAGTTTATTCTTTCTATACATCTATTCTCGAGTGTTCTTGGCCTACAGCTCCGACTCACGAGTATTGCGAGTCTCAGATGTTTTATAACTTCTTAGACACGAATTATTTGCATTGAATGCCGATTGTGAGCCGAACCGACTGTCTGTCGGCTTTCCTTCTGCTTCTGCCATCGAAGTAGAGGTTATGTCAGACGAGAGCTTCTGATAATAAGTGAGGGATTAGTGAAGAAATTCTTTGCTTATATTTTAAATTAACGACATATGACGAAAGCGGAGGCAAAGAAGCAGCAGATCTACTCTCAAAAAGATGATAGGGTTCGCCAATTCTTCGGATTGATATCAAAATAAATAGTGAATTCTGTTATAAGAAAAATGTTTATACAAACATTATTTGCAAGTTTCAAATAAGCGAATCAGTCGGCCGGCGATACATATCGCACAGCGACTAATATATTAGTTCCGACTGTTTAACACATTTATCACAATTTTTGTGTGCATTTCGCGACTCAAAAGTTATATTTAGTTAATAAACGGCTTAATTTGAATACAAAATGAAAATTCTTTGGACAAATGTTGCGCAACTGTGGCCGACCCGGAGCCAAATCGATGGCTTATTATGCTCGTAGTCCGTCCAAACTGTTTGCCAAAACAATTCCACCAGGAATTCGTATAAATAATATTCGCCAAACTTCGAAATTTCTCCCATTAATTAGGCCCTAAATAAATTGGCTCTAATTTAATTACTTTAATTATATAACAAATTAGTGAAAATGTTTTAATAAGAATAACAAAATATTTTTGGTTTATTATGGTTAACCTATTATTAGTTTGTGCTTTGAATTGTTGGCTAATGATATCGGATATTATAATAATATCATAATTGCCTTAATCTTCTTCTCCAAGACATCTATCGTTTGCGCGCAACTACTGTTTATAAGTCTCCGGTAATCCAAGAAGTGATTCATATTTTGTTGGCTTATTTTTGGTGCTGACGATTGCCTTTCGCTCGTAGTCTGCGATAATCTTCTGGTCTATTATTCCGATGATTAACAACAGAGTAAAAAGAATTGTCTGCAAATATATTTCACTACAAGACATGATCAGTGATGAGCAGTGCGTCGACGACACACACAAAGACCAAAATAGCACTGAAATTCTGTCTGATATTCCGTTAGGTTATTGTCTTTGTCTGGAGGCCGATGGAATAGATGATAATGAGCAAGATCATGTACGAGTAAATTGCTGGTAATTTGACTGACTGTAGATTCTCGCCAGTAATATATATCCTGCTCATTGGCCACTGTAATCCAATATTTTGCCTCAACAACTGAAGAATATTAGTTGAGATAAGTTGAGCCAAACTAATGCCTATTACTTATGTCGTAATACTTGCAACTATTCCCAAGTTGAGTGACAAAAATAATTTTTCAAATTCAGAAATCCAATATTGCAAGTGAAAAAAGATTATTAGAATATAATTTTGTTTTGGACTCTCAAAGCCAGACATAATTTATTCTCCATTTCACTCATGTTTTATCCAAACACTTGACGCAAATTACATATTCTTTGTTGGACTCGAATTCACTCAGAAATGAGACATTATTTTCGAATAATTGGTTGCAATCTTCGGCCTTATTCTTGTTGTTGGCTCTGCTGTGAGTGATATCACTTAAATCGTAATCCAAATTAACCCTAATTATTCAAAAACGGAGATAACATCTAAAAAAATGATACCATTTAAAAAATGTGAATTTTATAAATTATGAAGAATTTTATTTCGTTTAGTCTGAATGGAAAAAAACGGATCGGTTTTGTTCTAAAAATATAAGTCATTTTAGAGTCTTTCAAAATATACAAGACTTTAAATATGAGCCCAAACTCTACAGAACAGAGATATCTCTTTCGTAATGACTTTCGCTTGAGTTATGATTTTGTGCCGAAATCGTAAATTTTTGTGCGATTTATGGATAGTATTTTTTTTGTTACATAAAATTCAAGTGAGGAAGTGCTGGCCTTCTGTTCGACCTATGCCTGGATAACGCTATTATTGCGCTCATTTCAGATGTCGATGTGAGCCAAATGGATGTGATTGAAACCGCGACCAATCAGTGATCGCTATTTGCATTGAAACCAATCGATCAGATGTTGTGTTGCGTTGTTGTCTTAGTCTGAATATGATTTTGATCTGTGCTCGAGCCTCCAGATTGTGGACTCATTGCCAGAATGGCAGTCATAAAACAAAAGCCCGAATCAATTGACCGTAAATTGATATCTATATCAATCTTTTTGCTCACTGTATGCCAACTCTGATCATAACTCGTGTTCCACATAACAAATAATTGCGAGTATCGGGTAATTCATTTCGGGTCTAACACCAAATGGATTTCTTCTTATATTAACCGAATGTTTCCACTGAAGTGTAAATCCCTGACTAATATCTGGCACTACAATCAGGTTTCGTAATATAATTCGTCTAATAATAAATGATAGCTTTTGTATGAAACTCAACGCTTACATTAATTACAATTAAAACAGAGTTCACCAATGATTTCGTATGTCTCGACTAATTCCAGACTTAATATGATCTAAAAAAATGTTTTTATTTCATTGCCAACCATTCGTTTCATCAGATTCTCATTTGATTTATAATGAAAACCCGTTTCCTACAGATCTCAAAGCACTGAAGACTAGGAGCAAAACAAAAAATTCTCTGATTCTGGCATTAATTCTATTTTATTCAACTCATTATTGGCAATGAAATGTCTTTTGGTTGAGTCGGACGTCGGCTCGTCTGAAGTAAATATAAATAACTTGTGACTCAGTTTATGGTTAGATATTTTTTGTTCCGATTCTGTGCACACAATTCAATGCATTTTTCAATTGAATCATCTATTTAT
>JAUJYQ010000104.1:0-11332 GCA_033995645.1 Hemileius initialis | reverse complement strand
ATTATAGCATTGAATGCATTCGCTAAACATATATTAGATTTTAGTGATGCGCCCAATAAATAATGATTTCTTGTGTGACTCTAACAGCAGTTAAATTGATTTTCAGAAGCACTAAACGGGAAGCCATTTAGTAAACCATTCGCTTGAATATTGAATATATGAATGAATAAAGTGCTTTGCAATTCATAGATGAATACAACTGTTATATTAGTACATAAAACGAAAGTAATTCGTGTATTATATGAAAATGTATTTATATTCCTAACTCAATTATAATTGATTTGTCGGACAATACATTAATTCCGAAACCCAAAACTTCGTTCGCAGCCAATGCTTTATAGGCAGATCTCACCAATATTCCTAGCTCTTGTTACGATTATCTGGACAGTTTTGCACAATAACCAAGTAAATTTTGTCAATAATTATGACAAAATTTGAATACTGGCTGTGAATAATGTAGACGAAATGAAATGATGAGATATTGAATGCTTAAAAGTGGTGCCAAAATGGCTGAACGGTCTAACGGTCTAACGGTCTAATGGATGCCTCATTTCAGAGTGAATTTAATAAATATGAATAATATGAAAAGTAGTGTCCGTATGACAGCCATTGGAAGGCATGCCATTCGCTGACTGCTGGCCAACACATGCAAAACACTTTTGATGGCACATCACATCACTTATACTCCGGCAGAGCAGAGGCAGAGATGTGTTGTTGTGATGCAATATTCTCATAGTTTGGTAATTCGTATTCACATTCCTTTCACATGCAGAACATGTCCTTCAATGCGAACATTTTCATGACAACAACATAGCCGGCGATGTCTGTGCGCTATGGCTTAGCCATCAGTAGTGGCCATTCGCTTGTTATAAACTGTAGGGCTCGATGTGAATAGCGCTTTACAGAGAAGAGGAGATGGAAAATGCATATTAGACCAGACATTGCTTTGCATAGCATTTCAATACTCAAAGTGAGCCCAATATATGAGAGCAGACATAGAATGCGAGACTGAATGATGTGGACCTCAACACAATGACATCACTGACCGGGGTCTGGATTGCTCCCCACAAACGCTTTTACCCTGATTACTCACACAAACTGGCACCAAATTGATGGCTAGTCATCCAACAACAAATTCAAAAGTTTTTAGTTGTTTTTAAATGTGAAAATAATGCATACTCAAAGCAAAAGAGCAAGGTAAGATGTCGGGCCAGTTTGTGAAAACCCCCCTTCACTGGCTTTACACGAATAAAAATGAAAATTGTTTGCGAGAAAATGCATTCACATATTCTCGATTCCATTTGTGCATCTATTGAATTCTTCTAGCTCATTATAATACAGAAGTGAATCTTGTTTGCATCGATGACCAATTTTCATACAACTTTCTTCGCTCAGTCATATATTACTTTTGGAAATCTAATACATTTATATTTTACTTTTTCGTATAACTCGGAGTTTTTTTTGGTTATCTATGGATCAAAAATAAAGTGCTTCACAATCAACATTAAAGTCCATATAATGTCGATATCTATTCATATCATTCATTTCTAACGACAACTTTCTCGGAACAAAAGTTTTGTTATATCGGCCTAACTATGACTACAATTAGATTTTACAATACACTAGTAATTAAAGTTAGGATAAAGATATACTATGCTTGTTATTATTGAGCTACTTAATAGATATGCACGAGTAATAAGCCGATAAAGCGGCGAATGAGCAAGAGCAAAGATGTAAATTATGGTCAAGTCTTGAATGAAATGCGTGAAATTGAATTTAGTCGGAAAACAATTTGTTTGTCACAAGATTTGTCTTCGTTTGGAGACTCCGCTTATCTGTTGGAGTGCTTTGTATTTTGTCTGATGATTAGACTAGTGTTGGGTTGGCGTCTGGGTCTGATTGCACCCAAACTTTTACCTTAGTGTTCAGCTGAAAGGGCAGACTGAATGCGAATAATGCCTATACAATGAATAATGTCTGATGTGTTCACTACTGACTAAATATATTTCATTTGATATTATGTTTAAAGAGAGAGAAATATCGCGATATTTATTGAATGCATAAATAGATATTACAGTAGTTTTGGTCTCTTCTGGTTCTGCTTAATCTCGCACTGCATTTGCAAATCCCCAGTGGACGCAAACTATAGCCCAAGACTGAGCCATAAGATCAAAAGCACCAGAGCAGGGATCGGGAGGGGAGAGAGTGATGTGGGAGATCTGAATGAGACGACTAAGAGCACAGAGAAAACAGAAATCAGAAGCAAATTTAAGTCCATATAACGAAATGCAAAGGAAATGTATATAATAAGCAAAACAGTTGTGGTGGGCATTGCATGTGGTATTGCATCGCATGGTATGAGTGGTCTTGTGTTGTGTTGTGTTGTGTTCACTGCACTGCCGACCGAACCACCGACTCGTCTCCACTCCCGTCGCAGATATCACAATATATTGAACTTCAAAATATATTCCATTTTCTGAATATTGATTTCAATTATTGTTAAGCCAGTTGTTTGGCCAGACTTTTGTCTCAATTTAGTCTCTCTTTGTGTCTCTTCAATCAATATTTATATTCACCAATCAATCGACTCAAAGTAATACTTTGCCTTCAGCTTACACAACAGAATGTAATTTAAATTCAATATTAAAGACCTAGAAATTCTGTAGTTAATACTTAGTTTGTTTTGAATTGGATGGTTTGAGTTTAAAACAAAACAAACAAAAAACAAATATTCATTTTAAAGTATTTTGAATTTTGAATAAGATTATAAGTTCTTTTGTTAGTAACAACGTTTCGAAAATATATTACAACAACTCATGGAAACCTTAATAAACTTAGAAATTAGAATTAGGATTTTAATTGAGAACAAGGAATGGATTCGAATGGCTTGAAAAATGCATTAAAGACTTATTTGATGGAATAGTCCGTTATTTTAAAGCCATGTCATTCGCCGTAAAATCTTTTTTTTAGAGTCGGTTTTATAATATTCAAGAATTGATATGAATGGACATCAAATAAATTCTAATAAAGTCTGTTATATTCACTTCTCGAGTGAATAAAATGGAATAAAAGCGGATATTATTGCATACGTTTAGGACTATAACTGATTTTCAAATATCTTTGAATCCAATTGTGAAGAAAAGTTGAAACAAAATAAAATATAAAATATATGAAAATAAAATAAAACTATGGCTAAGGTAGTGGCAAAAAATGAGAATACATTGCGATTTTGGGTACAAAAACTCGAATCGAATGTATTTTTATATATTTCTATATGCGATGGCTATTCTGTTCAGCATTTTATATGTGACTGAAAAATCAAATTTTCAGACACTTTTAGATAAAATATCAGTGAAAAGGTGTCGCGAAACAGTAGAGGACAGGCAGTGGGCACAGAAATTCTTATTCATAACATAAATTTACATTAGTATATAAGTTAATGCCGTTCGCCGTTTGCTCTCTGGACCCGACCAGAGCTCTGTAAGAGCTGGTAGTGTCAGCACTTGTATTACTTTTGACTGTTAGGCCTTTGAGGTATGAAAATATTGTCTTTGAATAACATATTCGGACATAAACTTATCGCAAAGTTTGCCACAGAGTCGGAGAGAGTCGGAGAGAGACAGAGGGAGATCAGAGGCGAGTGTGTCAGCCAAAAGAATGAGCAATGAGAATTCAGACTCCTTTTAGATATGATTTTTAAATTTCATCCAAAACTCAAGAATACATTCCAGTGTTGGCCGTTTGGTTCACAATGTCTGCTGTCTTTCGACCAATTCTTGTCGTTTGCCTTTAAGCATAAAATACACTTATTCTGACCAAAATATATGACGAGATATGGCTAGCGATGTGTCAAAACTGATATTCACTCTAATGTTAAGCTCTTGTCTTCGTATTTCAGTTATTTTTTTCTTTTTAAATTACCGATTTCGACAACTCATCAGACTCTTGTGAAAATATTATAATCACCATGCTAATTCTATTTAATTTATTCAGTTCAAGAAGTTACTTATAAATCGATATATCATTTCTTAACCATTTGATCAGTTTTATTCCAAAACTTTTTAATTGAGTAAAACTCAGCCAGATGGTAATCAAAACGAGTTAATTGAGCTAGCCAATTGATATCAAAGCGAAAATTTGTGTCAATTAATAGTCTATTACTCTAAGTGTAATTAAAGCCAATCATATAAAGCATGCGATTCTTAAGATAGGAATCGAATGCAATAAACGAGAATAAAAATCAAAGTGAATTAAGACGGAAGTGAAGGGCAGTAATGAAAAGTGTGTTATAATAGAGTGAATGAAAATGCCTTACCTGAAGAAGTGGCAGAAGAAGTGATTCTTTGCAGATAAGAAAACTTATTATTTTCATCATTAGTTTCAGAGGAGAAGAGAGACAGCTTTCCATTGAGGACAGAGTTATTTGGATTTAAATTTTGATTCTGAATGTGTTGTTCACTATTATTAGCCAACAGTTTGAACGGAGTGTTCGGGAACTCGGTGGTCGGCCATTGGAAGGGTTGGCCGACGAGAGATGCAGTTCCGGCAGTGGAGGCTCTGGTGGTGGCGGCGCCTAATTTGCTGGCCCACAGCAGCGGCAGTAAAGTACTTGTGTTCACATTCACGCCATCCATGTCTTCGCTATTTGTTTATCTAATTTTGCACTTGTATTGCACTCAGGAATCGATTGACGATAATTGAAATAAATCAAAGAGTCATTGCTTTCATTGTTATTTTGTGAACATTAATGAATTTTCCCGATTATTATGGCTTTAATAAGTCTCATGAGTTGTGAGTCTATCATCTCGTCTGACGGCGGTCTCAACGCTTGATTCGCAACTCTATAAACATATTTAACAAAAAGAAGAAGACATTCATTAAAAAGAGTGTTTCGGTCAGTGAGTCCTGACTTGTATTGAGTCAATAGTAGAGTTAAATTATTTTCAAACGACCAGTCATTACAAGTGTGTGGAAGTCTTACATTTAATTAAGTATCGAGTGATTGGCTGATTGCAACTTGCTCATTGTTGCCGCACTGACAGTGCCACTACATTCAATTGATTGTGGATCATTTACAACATTGGACATCAAACTTTTGACCTGAGAAGTTTTAGGAACTTTGGTTGCCAGGTATAACAATTATTAATCACTTGCAATTAGATCACAACTAATTTTCAATTTATAATTAACCGGTAATTAAAATATTGCGTAAACCGAATGATTAACTGTTGAGAGCACTGACTCTCAGACCCGATGTGAGAGCAGTTCTCAAAATATACAGAGAAGAGTCCGGAGAGTAGAGACTGAAGTGATGGGAACGAAATGCTTGGAGAGACTGAGGCATTCAAAGCATACAAGTTGTGAGCAGAGGAACCGACGCGAGGCCAGCACTGCAGTGAAGCTGTGCTGCCTCTCATGCCATGCCTACAAAACAGTGCGTGCAATCAATAGGTATGCTTAGGCATCGTATGATTGGCCCTCATCTCGTAGTCACTCACATGCATCATACATATACAGTACAGTACCACACAGTACAGTACTCCAGCAATACTCCAGCAACACAACAGCTCCCCCTTGCACTGCACCGCACACTTATGCAACCCATTCCACTCATCCCTTCCCTTCCCATTCCAATTATTTCAAACTCAATGCTCGCTATAAAAAAGCGTCGGAATCGAGTCAATGGTTACCATGTTTATATTGTTTGCGCATATAATGCCAATACGAAAGCGAATTAAAATTCAGTGTTGAAAGAGTGGACGGAGTTATAGATCGAATGAAGCCAGTGATGAGAAAAGGGGAATGTTTTATAATATTTTTGAATAATCAATTCGACACTCAAAACAGTTGATGAGTGCTAAGCAAATACATTGCATTTTGTATATTTTCAAAATAATATTCATATTTATTTGTATTTAATAAGATTAATCCCATTATAATTCAAATTAACTGATGACAGTGACAGTGTCACCATTTGACTATTAAGTGTCAGTCAATAGTTAACAATAGATGCAAATGAGTTGACCAGACATTCGTTTGGTAATCACTTTTGTGGCAATAAGTGGCGAAAGATTGAGTCATTGTTTGTTTGTCGTCACATAAGAGGAATCACAGCAAAAGGCAAACAACAGTCAATTCAATTAAAGGTGTTTTGAGGTCAGACACCGGCATATCATACAATTGTCGCTAATTTCTATTTTGACACTTAAGACACTTTAGAGGCCAAACCAAAACAGCATTTAGGGATAGGGCAGCGATCGGCGAATGCTTTGTCGTCGAACAGTGCCAACAGAGCCACTCATCACTTATATTGGGAATCATTTCTGTTGTTTTGTGTCTTATGTTTAGATTAAATATTTTTCTCTCATCGCCAGTCATGCGATGAGAAGACAATCGTCGCTAACTTATTGGCGCACAAGTGATAATACCTGAGCGCTCACCGAACAGATCACACATTCATTGGATGCACACTAAATAAATTCAGTAAAATTTATCGCAGGATTTAATGAATATTTGTTACTTTAATTTGTATTTTTTTCCTTTTATTTCACTATTTTGTCAGCTCTGAGAACACTTTCATTAATGCTTATATATAGCGAGAGCTCAGGTATATAACCGATCGCATGAGATGCTGAGCACTGATGTGTGCACACAAAAGATGAGCAAAAAATTAAATAAAAACTCCTTTTTTCAATGCATATGAACCGTAAGAGTGAAACGATAAAAAATGAAATTATTTGGCATTAATGGCAAAGATTAGACTGAATGCAAACAAAAAAAAAAAACTTTTTCATATAAATTTGTGATTAAATTTCGGAAATTTACTAAAATCTGTGAATGAATTCATTGATGCGTTTTGTAATACGATATAAAACTTTGGAATTTTTTTTACTATTTTTTTGTGTAAAATATTTGAGTGAAATTCCAATTATTGATTTAAAACTGATGAATGTAACTTGATACTTTATTAAATCAGAATAAATTTAGTCATTTAGAAAATGATTTCAAGGTTTCTGATTGAGGTCAAAAGTTAAGAGAAATCAAATCAAATTAAATATTTTCATAGTGGTCCAAGGAATATGTTTTCAACTTTTGAAGAATTCAACATTTTTTTGTCGGCATTTGAATCCGAAATCGATTTTGAATATATTAGTGAATGTCATTGACGATGAAGAGGAGGAACAGCTTATGCCTTCAAATGATTATCATTTCCTTTTATGAATAGATGAGAGTTTCAGTGAAAATCATATTGATTTTTTGCATATTATTATTGTACTGATTGACACTTGGCTTTCAAAATCAAATTATAGAATATCGCATACAAAAGGAGAGCTCATGGGATAAAATTACTAGTTGTGTACAAATGAGCAAGCTCCTTCCACAAGAAACACTATGAACATGTTAGTATTCTCGAGTTATGAGCCAAATTGAGTTTTTATATTTGTATTAATAATGAAACAAAACAGTGAATATAGCTAGGTAGATTAATTTATTTGCTAAAACATCAATCAAATCAGTTGAGTTGGGTATGGTTGACACTGGTGTTGAGGAAAGGGCCTCACAAAGTAATCATTATTGGCTACCCGTGCAAAGTGCGCACCGATCAGAGACCGGTCGGACAGACATCATTTCACACCATAACTCATGTTTATGCATAATTTCGAGACAGACAGGGTCTGCAGCGACAGTGGATGAGCCAAAATATTCCCACAATTATTGTTTTGCTTCAATATTCGCCGATATATTCTCTACTCTGGAGGTCCACTAATTCAATGTTAGAATAGATTTTCATATCAATGCCTCGAATCAAACTAACACACGATAACAGTTTTTAAACCAGTGGCCGTCCGATACTTATTTTCTCCTAGAATTTCATATTCATTATTTCCGATCAGTCGGTCTCGCGATCAGTTGAGGTACTTTCGAACTTAGAATTTAATAATTATTGTTTCAATTGTTGGTAAATTAGATAAACTGGTGGCCAATGTGTCTGCAAATCGAAAAACTATTTCATTTGGTATACAATTATACAATTGGTTGATATATACAATTATAAGCTCTTTTGTTGGACCGCAATGCTATAAATCCAATTAATCTATTCTTACTTATAATAGGAAAATGCATGATTGGCTTCGTATGCTTGATAGCACTTATCGCTAATTAGCGACGTGTAGATTACCCAACGATAGCCTAAGGTGAGTGATAAGTAAGACAGTGGACTGCTCTGTCCAGTAGGCCTTTGTTTGTCCAATCGATAGACTGGAGTAGTACTCGTCAACTGATATAATTTGAAAATAAAAAAGAATTGTTTGAAGGGGTGTCGCCGTTGATGTCTCGCGTTTAAAGTCACTCATCTCTTATGTTTGACAACATAGCAATACTCTCTGTTGGACCCTATTTTGCGTATACATTCTTGCAAACGAAAAAACTATGTTTGAATTTGTAAAATATAAATTCAAATACCCTTCAGGGCTCAAAAGGGATAACGAAATAGAGTTTCAAATAAATTGGTTACAAATTCTATGCGTTTATGTATTCAACAGAAAAATTGACAAACGTCTGGAAATTGGATTTGTTTGAGGATAACATAGATAACGAATTCAATGATAAATGCAAATCGAGACTAACCATTAATGTTCTCTCTCTCTCTCTCTCTCTCTCTCTCTCTCTCTCTCTCTCTCTCTCTCTCCCTTGTTCATCAAATGGTGCAATGTAGATGAGCAGTGACAATTGAGAACTAGGCAGTAGCATGGAAAAGGTAGACATTAAAATTACTTCATACGTGTGGATGTGTTGGATGAAAGTCTTTTGTGCGCTGCGATTCGTAAGTGAATTGTCAGTCAGAAAAGGCAAATATGCACATAAACAATGACAATCAGACACTGGCACAAGACATAAGACATAAGAGCAACGATGACCGTACACTTGAGCGCATCATATTGTGTCAGATCAAAGCAATTTGCAAGGCTAACAACGAGGCTTACCGACAGTCATGTCATGTCAGAGCTCTGCACAGCACTGGACTAGTGCTGTGTCTACTGATTTGAGACACCAGTCAATGCGATTGTGATTTGCGAGGCATACAAATCACACACAAAATACAAATTATATGGAAATTGCAAATGACATCCACTATAAGACTGTTATCATTTGGCCCAATGTTGCCAAAGAATATGGCCATGCTCGTCTCACTTTCACAAAACAATGACTCAGTTATCACTTGAAAACAACCAATTAAAGCATTTTTTAGAATATTAAACATTTTTGACAAAATATTAATTTTTGATCGATTGAGTTGAAGTCGAGAGCGAAGGCCTGGTTGGGAGTCAGGTTGGTCGGAGACCTAGACTCTGATGCGATGCCATTCCTTATTTGTCGGTCTCTGCTGTTTGGCATTCAAGCGCTTATTTCTTTACATATTTATGTCTAAATCTTCTATTACTATACAAATGGCAGAGCAAAAGTGAAATATTCAGTAAAACAATTGACAGTCGATGTCATCATTTGCTTTAAGCGAAACTCATGTTCTGATGATTTCTAGCGATGCAAAAAATGAAGGGAAAAAATCATTTCCTAGGCTCACATCGAATGCACTTTTCATACTAAGAATGCAAACCATTTATATTTGGGCACAAAAATACTGTCGAAGTTATTATTTTATAGAGAGATGGCCAGCAATGCCAGCAGTGGACGACATGTCACACGATTATAGCCTTGGGTTACCAATAGGTCAAAGAAAGCTCAGACAGTGCAGAAGAGCATTGCTGCAATAGCAATGCACCATTGGATCTAGTTCATACAATCCATACAATCCATACAACACAAATTCATGGATCACTCTATTGACGGCTCATCGCAAATATTGCTACTTTATTTGGAATTTACTCATATTATCTTTTATTAAAAAGTGTTTACAACATAACTCTTCTTAACATTTATTAAAAAACTTTCAAAATTGAAGTTATTTGAAAATTTAGCTTATTAGGAATTGTACTGGTTTATGTGATAAAATTGAAAACCTAAAACCAGATCTAAATTATTACCTAGAAGAGTGTTATATATTCGTTGAAGAATGACATGCAATGTGAGTACACTTAAATAAACATTTGGTGAGCGGCAGCGGTGTTGTCATTAGCGGGCGATCATTACCGGTCCAGCCTTGAGATCTTAGGACAATCAGTCTCTCAGTTTGCATGTCATATGTTTTATAGGATTTTATAAGAAAACTATGATAATGACACTTATGCTAACAAACACTGCGCAAACAAAGATCAATTTTAGCCTTGGAACTTGGAATAGAATATTAGAAAAAATTATAGTGACTCGAATTATGTAAGCCATTTGAGTTGAATTAGTGTCTGTCCTGATTGAAGTCATGTCCTTTAGGTTTGGACAAACAGAGTTAACGTATGACAAGTTGGAGTCGATTGAATGTAAGAGTAATTATTTGCGAATTGCAAATGTTGTGTCGAAGTGTCGTCGCATCGAAGTGGCTCATAGATTGTCGACTCTACTCCTAACTAATGGTAAGATGCAATGGATGTGCGAAAAGCGTCACCATTTGATTATAATAATTATGGTCAGACTCGCTATTCTGTAGTGAAAACCTTAGTTTAACATTAGTCTACTTTTATAATAGTGTTTGACTGGACTGAGCCGAGCAGAGGGCAGACAATGAATGGCAAACTGCAAGAAATGAGTGTCGACTGGCAATCGTTGCATATTATCAATCGGTGGCACAAATTATTGCCACAAAAGCAATGCTCTCACCGACAAAGAGCCAAAGCAAGTGAGTGCCGACAACCAGAACACACACTCAGACACTGACGAGACTAAGACTCTATACAAAGTATAAGAGATAAAAAGTGATCGCATGTCAGTCGAGCATAAATATGAATAAAATGAATGAAGTGAACGCATGCATAACGGAATCAACAGTTGTTTGTCTGCACTGCACTGCACACCAGACAAGAGACCCTTACACCAGACCCATAGACCTGTATGGCCTCTGTTTTGTCATCGTAGGCACTATACAAGTAAATATTGAATTAATATTTAGTTAGTGAATGGCTGTTGTGATATGAGTTATACCTGTAATGTGAATATGCATGTAATTGATGCGAGTCGTGCATAATATAGCGCTCGCACGCAACCCATCCAACAGACTATTGTGCGGCTACTCATCAATAATAGTTAACATGATTTATAGTCATTAAAAGAGCTCGTTAACTTTTTAATATCGACTTCTGTATACACTCTTTGTCATTAGCTATTAATTTATATCAATAGGTATAGAGTTATAAATGAAATAAAAGCTATTATTTATTCGGTA
>JAUJYQ010000103.1:0-11338 GCA_033995645.1 Hemileius initialis | reverse complement strand
TACGTAACGTTCAATTCCAGAAAAAGAGGCCTGTATTCACGTATAAGCCCGGGCTTATAGGCGAGACTTTAGGGTAATTTGAAAACTAAAGAAATGGTATTTTTTTTTGCAAAAGACACTTTTTGCAAACAACACTGTCTTCACTTTTTCATTCTAGCCTAATTTTTGTACAGAAGACCAGGTGAAGCTATTCAGAAGATTCTCAACTACCACTGAAACGGGTGTATTTTGATTAATACCTCTCTCGACGATGTCTTACGAATTTGTTTTGTTCGCAAACGAGACTAACTGGCGGTTGAGATATCGCCAGTCGAAAGATGGGATCAATTGCTGCAAAATCGATATCATTTTCATTTAGTATCAGTTGAATGACTAAAATAACCGATTCATCCGACAGCAAAAAACGCTGATTCGGTTAGAAATGTGAAAATTGCACTTGCTAAATATCGTTCAAAACAAATGTTGTGATCAATTTAAGCGATACACTTAATGTGCATGCTTAATTGTGCAATTCAGCGCATTATCTTGCTACATTGATAAATTTTATGCAGCGATTCTGGTGACAGATTGACGACTAATTAACCTTGCGTGTGCGACTTTATAGTTGACAATTTGTCTTGCACCAATTTTATCGGTCTTTAGAATTGGGTCAATCGACGAGATTTTTTGATTAGAAGCCAAATTAGTCTCAAATCTGAGAACAGACACTAAGGATTGGCGACTAAAGCCAGTGTCGGATCGATTGGTCGCCGCTTTCCATAAGACTAATGAATTGAGAGAATGATTACAATGTTTAACGCAATTCATTAATACAACTGAAATGGAAATTCAAAAAATTGAATCGAAATTAATTAAAATTACTATAATTCTGTTGGAAAATGTGTCACACAATTCATGTGCTATTCATTAAACAAAAGCCATTCGGTCTGTCAGTTGTGCACAGAGTATACAACACATAATTAAATTATATAATATCTGTATATAAAAAACTGTTTAATAACTTGAATAACAAAAATCCATTAATCATCGAATGCATTGGTGATATGGCCAGAGAGCCCCGAACACAGCATAAGTGTGTCTAATGTTTAATAAATTTCGAGAATTATTATAAATTACAAGAAAAGTATTATAAATTTATTTCTTCTTCTGTTGGAATAATTTTTCAATTCATTGCAGACCCGGATTGTTGTGCTGTGCTCTCCAAAGCTCTACAGAATATTCTGTGTTTTGTATGCAAGTAATGGCTGAACATTGAGTGGCTGTGCTATAAATAAATGTGTCCTAAATTCACTGTTTGGAGTTAACTTAGCTCGGATGCTATTTTTAGCTGCAGCTCAGGCTAAATAAGGTCTGACTATGAGCCAAAAGATGTGTTGCTATTGCGAACACAGCGGCCATAAGCGAGGCTAATGTCATATCGCATAAACCGAATGCGCAAACATTTCTCTTATTGTGTGCCGACAATCGGGCCATCGGTTAGTATTGAAGATAATAATTCAGACAAAACTAATCTTCTGTGCAAACAATGGTCCGAACGAATTGGAGCACTGGAGCCGAGCGCCAGAGCACAGACCGTTCCTTCATTTGCATCATTTTCGGACAGTTATGCGATGCTTATTAAGCAAATAGAGAGATAGGAATCGCCATAAGGATCGGGGATAAGGCATGTGTCGGCACAACACAACACATCTGACATATTGTGCAACGAAAGTCAATCACTGCTTATATAACCTGTTTATGTGATCACTGTTTCGCTGCCAATTGAATTCGCACAATGAAAGAGATGGGTATCTCATGATTGAGCGAAAGAACAAATTTGTAGTCAAAACAGACGATCAGATGAAAGGCATGTTTGAGGAAAGAGATGTGCAAACGATAGGCAACCAAATGGCAGCGAACGAATCGCTTTTGTATTATTCCTCGGCTTTAAAGTGAATATAAAGAATAGGAAAGACAAAAGATTTGGCCGAAAGGGCTGTACTGGGAATTGAGACCACTCTTACAGCTTTGAACTACAATTGACTCCAATTTTTTTTTTGTGCGCACAGACGTACAGAAATATAATTTGCTTTGAATTTGGGATCAGTTTTGTTCGGCAGATAGTCTTAAGTTGTGCTCCGGGACTAATATCTTCGCATCGGTTTTGTGCCGATTCAGACGCGTTCGACTGATTTGTTTGTCTAATAAGTGACTCAATAAGCAAGAAATGAGACCAAATTCTTGTGCGATGTCTGTGTCTGTGCGCACATGTATTATAAAAATCTAGTTATTGTCGGCTTAAGTACAAAAGAAATTAGATAAAGAACTGGCAGTAATGGCAGTGATCTGGAGATCTGTTTTAGTGGTAATCATACTTATTATATGTCAATCCATATTTGGGTTTCGGGTCGAGCGCTGGCAATGCACTGGACTTAGAGATGCAAACTTTGGATTCCAAATAATCATTAAAAGAACGACACATAAGTGTCCCTAAAATATATGGCTGTGAGTGTTGCGATCAAATGATTGCAGACATAAACGCTGGCCGCGATTGGCCCATATAATAGTGGCATGCTCATATTATTTATAAATTAAATTAATTGGACGCCAAAGTCGAGGCCAAAAGATGAAAAATAAAAGACAAATACTTTTATTGTCTATAAAGCCATTGGCGAACAGAACACACATTCACTCTGTTATGGATACTGTTATGTCATTTGTCGCCGACTATATCACAGAACAGTCGAACACAAAGTTGTTACCAAAAATAAATGAATTGAGTAATAAATTTTTGAGAGAAATTCTTCAAATATTTTTATTTGCCAAATGACTGATTATGTGACGAACCGGTGGTCCGAGCGATGATGAAAATTGAATTAGCGTTGGGTTCGCTCTAAAGTCGAGTCGGTTTAACTCAATTAAAGGCCCGGATCTTAAGCCAGTGGCCGCTAATAATGGTATCAACACTTTTAATTAAGTTTATTAGTTTGCTTTCGGGACCTACATTAAGCACAATGGATGTGTCCAGAGGTCATTAGCGAGTGGCCATGCTCAGTCTATTTGTGGTCAGAGTGCAATCGATTGTCCTCTTTGTCCCAGTATATGGAAATGTTTTACAACTGAGACAAACAAAAGCTCATAAAAACCTAAACGAAACCCAAATTTTCCGTTCAATTACTTACGACTCAACTGATTGTGATTTATTGCCCGCCTTTGGAGCCATTGATTCACTCAAAAACACCTATTCTTCTGCTCAAAGAATAAAAAGTTCTGCAAAAGAATTGAATAAATCTATGGATTCTTTATTTCTCCATTAAAACTCATTTTCCATTAAATCTTTTTTTCTTTTAGTTTAGATTACTTTTCATTAAATTTCGCTTTTGTTTGCTCTATTAAACTGTATTTCTGGGCAAACATTATCTGAAGAGAGGGGAAGAGTTCTTGGCCAACAAAAAACCTGTTTGTTCTTAGGTTTTTGAGGAAAGAATTTTTAAACTTTGAAAGTGAAAGTGAATCCAAAAATTTTCGTCTAATGCGGTAGTTATTAGACAAAGAGTTGATGAGACAAATGCTATGCAAAAGGGATAGAAATTAGTTTTATTGGAGTGAAAAGAGACGATCGGATCGGTTCATAAGCACAATGAGTATGGCATTCATAAGCAATTCATTTGCAGACCCGGCAGTCGTGTGTCTCCGACAGTGAAGTCGACAGAAAAATTTTCAAATTCACTGACAATGAAAAGACATTAAAAGCACACAAAATCAATAACTAGTTTTTAAAAACGTTTTTTTATTCGGCAACGAATCAATCCTCGGATAACAACGACAACTATAGCGAAGACACAATTATGACTGAATCGGCGGATAACGAGCTTTTCATTAGTGATATTTTCAGTGGCGACACTTCGGGCCCAGACATCAAAGACAGAGTCGGCGAAGACCTTCATTCATGAATCAAGACATTCATTCAGACTTTATTAGAGCACAAAAGTCAAGGAAAAGTCAATGAAAAGGGGGTTCAATTTGAGCCAAGCCTTCAGTTTTTTTTTGGCTGAAAACGAAGAAAAATAAGTTTTTATTTAAAGATTGTTTTGTTTGCGCTTCAATTGTTGCGGTTGTTCTCCAGTTCTCGGCTGCGGTTGTGTTCCCAAACCGAAGCCCAGTTCACTATCGTCTGTGCCGTATCGCTGGCACAGCCTCTCCACTGAGTCTCTGAGCCATTAAACCAGGAGAAAAATGATGAAATAAAAGCAAACACAACACACGGTTTGGCGTTCAACACATGCATAGTCAAGAACATTCTTCTTATGGCTTTTCAATTGCATTTCTACGCCAAAACTCTCAAAATTTTGGGTCCGTTTTTCATTTATGTCTTCTTTTCTCCTATGAAGAGATTCTCAAAATTTTTACGAAATTATTCTCGAAATTCGAGGGGAAGTGCATAAAAGGCGATCAATATTTCCTCAGAGAGTATAAAAAATCAAATACACAAGAGTTGGCTCAGAAAACAATTTTTTTGTGTTCGCTCTCTTAAAACACTCTTATTTGAAAGGTTGAATTCTCTCTGGCGATGGAATTGGAAGACAGGGATAGAGTGAGGACTCGATTGCAAACTCGCGTTAAAATCAAAACTAATTGTTTGCTCTAATATTTCACTTGAATTGCACTTAAAATCTCGGGTTTAATCTTAAATTGGATTCAATTAGGAATTGTTTGCCAAAAAAGGCTTTTTTAGGAAAACAGTTGAGTCGAATGACATAATGTGATGAGCGGTGCCGCTAATTAAGCGTAAGTTTACAGATTAAAGACGTGGAAAGTGAACTACAAGTGAAACTGAAATGAGCTAGATGCAATATGCAAATCACAATCTGATTAATGCACAGCCATATTGGACCTCAACTTTAATCCAGTCGTCACAAATCACTCGCATCAAAGTCGGCACACATTTTGGGCTCAATTTTTCTCGTTTAACACATGAAAAAACGTAAAACAGTTTTACAGAAATGCATCAAAACATTAGACAATAGGATGAGAGCATTAAATAATAGCATTTTCCGTTATATTTGTATATAAAACACTGATTTGTTAAAAGATTTAGACTTTTCTTTTGTTGGAATTTCTTTTTATTATGTGTTCCACTCTTCAGCCTCAGAATAACAAAACTGAAGACTAAAGTTTTGGTTTTAAAGCCCTGGAAAAAAAGATTATACGGAAAAGTGAGAGCTCGGGAGAGGAGATGATAGCAGAGAAGAGCTGAGAGGAGGCGGTAATACCAGTGCAATAGCGGCGGAAGCCGTGTCTCAGTGTCGGCACTACAGCTGATTCTGTGCTCGACTTTTATATACCAATGTCTGCATCGATGTAGTGGTTGTGAGCGAGCGCTCACTTCTTCTTCGTCTCTCCTGTTGTGATCGCCGACAGAGTTGCCATAGGAATGGCGATTGACGTCACACGTCATAGAGAATCGGAGACCAGAATCGTTGGCAAAGAGAGATCTCGGATAGAATGAGTGGCACAGAGAGAGTGAGAGACCATATCGTTATATCTAACACATGAGAAGACAAACTGAATGTGAAAATATTTAGTTGGCGACGATGAGAGAGAAGTGCAGCACAAGTGTACTAAACAAGTGATAAGTGAAGTGAAAAGTGATATAATTGGCTGAAAAGTCCGATTCCAAGCGAAGTCGTGATGAAAAGACAGAATATCCGGACATTGAGTCTGATTGTGTGCACATTCACATACCTTCTGATCGGTGCCGCGATCTTCGACGCACTCGAGTCCGAACACGAAGACAAGCAGAAGAAGGCCTTGGACACTTTCGAGGACATGCTCAAGAGGAAGTACAATATCAGTGACGAGGACTTCAAGATCCTCACCACAGTTGTAATCAAAAGTGTTCCGCATAAGGCCGGCGTCCAATGGAAGTTCTCCGGCGCCTTCTACTTCGCCACCACAGTCCTGACCACTATCGGTGAGTGACCGCACACGCACTCACGACCACCGCTGCCCAATGGAACACATTTTCTTAACAAATTCTGGTGTTCTTTATTGCAAATTCTATTGACTCTCGAATAGAATTGAAGTAAAACATGCATTGAGTTTCACGTGTGTTGACTGCATTTGCGGCCGTATATATCGATATATTGTTTGTCACATAATATAAGCAAAATTATGGTTCGCTTTATGTCGACAATCACATCAAAAGCCGGCTCTGAATGCAAACCAGTCTTATGGCTGTGCGATGAGAGGCCATAACCGGGCGACTGACGCAAAATTGAAGTCGACTTTGCAATTCATTTATTAACTTATATTATGTGCAGGTTTTTTATGCACATATTCATTGAATAGACTGGAAGTCAGGCTCGGGCAAAGTATTTTGCATGGAATCTCTATTTGCAAGTCTCAATGCACGAATTAATATCGCATTTGCCAAGAATATTTGCTATTATTGCTTTATTCAATGAATTATCGGGTTTTCAATTTGGAGACTGTGTTGAAGGCATTAGTCAGTCATCAGAACCGTTGCCAACAAATCGTATATTCGTTTCCCGAGGAATAAATTTTTAAACACATAATCAAGTGTTTGAAAAGTCAATCAAAAGCGGTGTTTCGATCGCATGTTATCGCCAGTGAAGTGCAATCGGTGTTAACACACAAACACTGACTCTGGAACTCAATCGACATCTAACTCTTCGTTCACAATTGGCGTTAGTATTCCGGGCGTTAGACCCGGGTTTACATGTTATGTCGTTATAAGACATTTTACGGTTCATTATGAGAGTCTGTTGAGAATTGATAAGAAGAGTGACGTTAAAAACTTTTTTTTTCTCTATTTCATTGCATAATGTTTTTTGAAAAGCGTTGGTCGCAAACGCGTTAGTAATTTAATAGCAAATTCTCCGCAATTTTTGGTCAGAATTTTCGGCCAAAGAATCTGATAATGCGTTCGAGTGTTGGCAATGTTGAGCATAAAGTGAGTCATTACTCCATTAGAGGTATGCCTATCCATGAATTGGTAAACATTAAGCGCAACAGAATATAAACTACAGTCGATGTCATTTCGCTGTTTGACAACGATTTATGTCAACTTTAATATTTAATAAACTAGTTAATTAAGACAATTTGCATAATGCACTGCCATCGCCGATACCAGCGAACCGTCAGAGCCAGTGCTGAGCTCTTCGTCAACCGTTAGCCGATTGGATGAGCTATGGAGCGATGTCTTCCCTAGGTTTTGCTCACAATTAGAAGCTATCCGTTGTTTTGAATTCTATTGTATCGGTGTTTGTCTGTACTGAGCGGACACACGTTCACAACTGAAACACGATTTAAGCCTCCAAATGATTATTAGTCACTGATGTGAGTCTCAGCCGTGAATACGATAGTTGTCGGTCACGAGCCCTAAACCTAACGGTCTGTCCATTGCTTTTTTTGGAGCCATTGCAGTGTTGTCTCAAATGTATTGCAAACCGCTTTTACTCGTTTGTAATAGTCATACAAATTACTTGCTATTAATTCACAGTTCAATAGAAAACAAATCAATAGCAGTGAACGGCAATAATTGCTTGCAATACAAGGCATGCGAACAATGGCCCCAAAGGCTGGACATTGCAGATGAGTTGCCATTGAATGACAAACTAAGTGAAAGAAATTAATATTTATTGGGCATCGCTTTGCCATTTGTTTGTTGCACATCGATGTCGACGCCAATCGATACCATCCCTGCGATCGCCTCATTAGTGCATGGATGAGATGCTGTGCCGTACGTCCGCACAGGTGTCGCAATCGAGATATGAAATTGATTTTTATAATTAATAGACTTGAAGTGAATACCAATTACTGTGGCTGTCATTCATTTACATCTCTGTCTCCACTCCCAGAACACAGCCGTTGGGAATAGTTTTAGCCTTTCGTCAAAATTACTTAAACATTGGTTTAGTCAGCGATGCGTTAATCAGTTATCTAAGCAAAGGATACACAGTTTGTGTCATATTTGAAGTCTTTCTGATTAACACCGAATCCGATGTATTTATATTGACAGTGAGACTCGAGAACTCATTTTTGTATTTTTATATTCGACCCAAAGTATGTGCTCTAAGTATGTAATGAATGGAAAGCCATAACTTTTTTCATATTATGACTGCAATAACTGTGTTTGAGGTAAATGATAATCCGATGATGTTGTTTGCCGTCGCTGCCAGACCTGCCAGACCTGCCTCTCCTGCTTCTGCTCTCCAACCTCTCTCTCACTCATCTCTCTCATTGTCTGTACTGATCCCTATCCAACACTCTGTTGTCTAACTAAACAATTGTACCATCAAATTGTATCAGTTAAATACAGCCCTGCCATCAGCTCTGGCATTGGCGAGCCATCCAATGACTGACAGACAGTGTCAGCCAATGAATTTCAAACATAATTTCCAGATTTAATACGATTCGGGTTTTGCAGTCACTTTTAAAACATATTGTTATCAAAATGTATTATAGAATACATATGGGAATCGAACTGAAAGACAAAATAGCATTCGTTGTATTGGACACACATTACCGCCATTATCACCATGTTCATTATGTTCATTATGTCTTCGCCGAAAACGACTAATTAGATTAGCAGTGAAACAGCTTTCAGACAACGACATCGCCGGTCGACGTCTTTCCTACTGATTGTATGTCTGTGTGTCAACCACTCTATTGAATCGGTGGCGACAATAATAATCGAAGCCGTTTAAAAATCTATCGGCGAAACGATAAATAAAGATGAGCCATGATATTCATGAGATCGGCTGCGCATCACTTTTGTGTTTGATCTTCGCTGTCAAGCGTTCAGTTCCGCACAGAAGAAAAGGCCACAAAAGAAAATCGAGTCTCGCCTTTCGAGCGATAACTCGGGCGTCAATTGCACTGCTATTCGGCTCTTTTTGACGCAATTGTCAAACGAAAACATCACATAATTATCTTTCGTTTTGTTTTTGCCGACGCTTTTTCACATCTCGAGTAATATTTTGCATATCTCTCTCTTTTCTCTTATTTCAGGCGACAAATCAAATGCCACCACAATTGAGTCGCGAAATATATGAGCCGTTAGTTTGGAATGAATTGTCGTTCGGGTTATATATGCCCACAAAAATATATTATATATATTACGCGATATATATTTGTATGAATAGTTTGCGACGAAAAAAATTGGGCTTTAATTTAGCGTTTTGTCAAATATTTGATTTAATTGGCGAAAAAGGAATTATGCGTTTCGGATCTAGTTTATTTATTTATTTTAATCCACAACTATATTTGAGTTTGAGATCTGAGCGGCATCTTTGCCGTCGGTATTGACCGCGTTGTTTACCGGCAAAGAGAGTGGTGGCCAATGGCCAAGAGCCAAGTCAAACATTGTGAAAGTCAGGTCTGGCTCTCATCGGTCCCTTCGCTCATATGTTATGCGATTATTAGTTTAAGTTATTATCTCTAAAATCTTTTTGTGTATAAATAATTTATCGTGAAATAAGAAATAATTAATTACAAGAGTAATTCAGTTAATCCGTTGATTTCGTTTCTGAGTTTCGCCATTAGTCTTGAAGGACATACAAATTATTTAAATCGCTTTTACCAGAGAAAAAGAAATCCATTTTTATCAGCGCCAAACTTCTTAATGGATGGCAAAAAAAAACGAGTGGAAAGAAAAATTCATGTCATTCGACGTCCAATAAATTATATATTAGTTCATCCGTTCCTCAAATAACTACTTATGACTTCCAATAAGTCCAAATATAATTAGTCCGAGGAATAGGTCTGTGCGGTGCGAGTGTCGCACAAATTATTTAATTCTTGAGCCCAACACCAGCGCTGCTGCCGACGAATCGGCGGCGCGCGTCGGGTCTGACAGTCAGTGGCGACCGAAATATGTCAGAAGTGATACAAATTTGTTGTCATAATATATGAATATTTTCTTACTTTACTTCTCTTACATTAGATTAATGTTCGCACAAACATGTGATGAACTAAACCTGCGATCCTTAAGCCAGAGCTCACTCAGTGTTCACACACACAGACAGACATAGAATATTCTTAAGGGTCGCGTACAGCGAGTCTCCACTGACTTCTGTCTGCGTTATGTCGTTATTCACATTCATCGCAAATACAGTCGTAACGTAACGACTACTAACATACGTATAAAGTTATGATAGAGTTGGCCGAAGAGCCGTATGTGCAGTGCATTTGCCTCTATTGGCACGATTGGCACTATAATGATTGATAGCGTGTGCCAACAGACGATACCAACTCTTCTTCCAATTCTATTTTATTTCTTTTGGTCTACAGACAGAGAAAAAATAGCATTTATTGTTGCGTTGGAGATACTTAGCCTGAGAACAAGGGAACTGACATAATATTTAGAGTCGAATAGTGTCGACACACTCGACAGCACCGCATGAGAGACGAATGGACTCAAAAATTATGTAACGTTCGACACATCCAACGACAGCGAAAGGCGAGGAATAAGTGTATTTAGTCTTATGACAAATTGTTATTCGTTGTGGGCGTGAGAGGCAATCCTTAACTAATACCTGATCGGATTGTCTCTGGTCTGTGCCGGCGATGACGAACCAGAGAGAGAGGGCGAAAGACAACCATTTCTGGAGTGCACTTCAATTTTTTTTATTACCGCTATCTCTGGCACTAATATTGCCTAAAAAAACGAACAGAAAAAAGTGTGCAAAACATAGTTATTTGAATGCATTTTTGTGCAGCGATTGTCTGCCGTCACGACTCTACTGCCGACACCGAAATGTAATGAATTGTAATGTCGCGCCCGATATGCCCCGAAGCCGAGCGCAAAATCACTTTCCCGTTGTGATTTCTAATATAAAATTGGTCCCTGGCAATTTAATTTTCGACTCCAAATCTAGAGATGAAACTATTTTTCTCTTCGTTTCTCGACTTTCGGAATATATTTATCGCCATTTTCTTGTTTCATACGACTAGCTCTTTGCAAAAGCTAGACGTCGACTGCATTTCAGATGAATTATTGTCCAGAAATTGTCGGAATATTATTTTGCACCTCAACTGCAAACTAAACACTGAAAGCCAGAGAGTAATGGAAGATATGTTTAAAATGAAAATCTAATATTAAAGTTCTGGGTTTGAAAGGGCGAGTCATTCGGTGTTTGTTTATCGTTGGCTTTGGTCGCCCAATGTCTGGCAAATTAAGCATTAGTTTTGTCATCACTTGATTGCTGTGAACGAACAGCTCTTGTGTTTGCATTCAATTAAAAATTTAAGACTGGAAAAACAGAACCAATCAATAAAGGCTTTTCGTTCCGCCGAAGACAACCAGAATTCAAATGAATTATACATTTTTTTG
>JAUJYQ010000102.1:0-11339 GCA_033995645.1 Hemileius initialis | reverse complement strand
TCTTTCACCTTTTCCTGACCCAACTGTCCGTCCAATCCTTTGCCGAAAGAATATACATCTCCGTTATTGGTCAGAAGTAGAGAATGAAAACTTCCGACACATAGTTTGGTGATTCGCGAACAAACACCAGATATGTCTACTTTAGTCGGTCGAGTAAATTCTTGGAATTCCATCAAATTAGTGTTGTGTTGTTCTGGCGATTCGGTGCCACGAGCTTTGCGGACACAATTGGCTTTTAGTCGAATAGATTGCGGGTTTGTTCCCCACATATAAAGCGTTAGATTATCGCGACTCAGAGCCAGGCAATGGAAGTATTTCGTAACGATTTGACCGATAGGTTCACTCAAAAGACTTATTCTCTGGGGAGTTGTATACTTTGAAGAGCCGCCGAGACCTAACTGACCGTAGTTTCCGTTACCAAAGGAATATACAAAACCATTGGAATCGAGAGCTAAAAAAATTATAATTAGATTCACTGAAAATCAAGTATTTAACAAACCTATTGTGTGGGCAAAGCCTGCGAAAGCTTGGATTATAGAAACATCGTCAGGAAATGTGACCAATTGAGGACTGTGGACGTCCTCCACGTGAGACACACCCAACTGACCGAATAGATTCCATCCCCAGATATACAATAAGCCCGAAGATGAAATGGCCAGTGAGTGGTATTGTCCGCACTCCACTTTGACAATGTCTTTGTTGACCAAGTCATTTATGATGACCGGATGTTTTGCTAAGATTACATCTTTTCCGAGTCCGAGTTGACCAAAACGGGAAGACCCGAATGCATAGACTCCAAAGTCAGTCGACACGAGTGTGTGCTGAGCACCACATGAGATGGACTTCACTGATATGGACACAACTTCTTTGAAGAAATCCAAACGCATTGGGTTTGGGATGAGTTGTGAGACATCACTTTGAAGACCACAACAGCCGAACTGTGATTTCCCCCAAACATAAAGACATCCGTTCCTAACCAACCCTGAATGAGAATATCCGGCACTCAGTCCCATAGTTTCGACGATTCTTTGCTTTTTGTTAGACGTTTCGATTTGTTTGACGAAACTGTCGACTGAAATGAACTTTTCGTCGAACCTCTCGTTGCAGTCGTTTTGTTTCAAAATCATTAAAGTTATTAAAATGAAAAGATTGAGAATATCTTTGCGTTGAATTATCTGTCGGTCAATGGCTTCTCCGGTCAGATATGTTTGTTTGAGTTGAGTCAATACCCGACTCAACAGCAGTTGTGTGGCCGACCGTCTCGGGTCCAAAATGATGGCCAATTTGATCAAATAATGTGTCTCTAAGTTTGGCAATAGTTTTATAATGAATCTCAAATACTTAGAGATCAAGTGCTTGTTCACAATCAATGAATATGTGATCTCTGGTGATGTCAAACAATTCAAATACGACTTCCAATCCGTAGAATTTACCGTAAAGTCCTTGTAATCAATCGCTTGTCTCGATTGGTCCAAAAAATTTGAGTGAAAATGTGATGAATCGAGTAAATGATTGATCAATAGTCCGGTTTGTGATCTGAGTCGAGCGCAATATTGAGCCAAATGAAAGAGACCTTGCTCAACTAACAGTTTCAGTGCAAGGTTGTCGTCGTAATACAGACAGTCTTTGAGGAATAATTTCAATACATTTTCGGCATTTATTTCACTTCTTTTGACCGAATTTTCCAACAACTGTTGAACCAAACATTTGATGGCAATATTGCCGAAGAATATTCTGTCGTTTTCTTCGATTTCATACATTTTAGTTGAGAACAAAACTTGAATGTAAGCAATGGCTTCATTGAAATGACCAAAACTGACAAAATCGACGACTCGTTTGGTGTGAGATGTTTTGGCCAATTGATAGAAACGAAGAGCGGACACAAACTCTTGTCTCCCGAGACACGAAACGGCACTCTTGTCGTAGAGTCGGCTGATATTGAGGCTCAACATCGCTGCGAATCGTTGGGCTCTGACGACAGTGTAGTTTTCGTTCAGTCCAGAAGTGACTATCGAGTGAAACATCTGATGACAGCTATGATTTTGATGGCATATATAAACACTTTGATTAGTGATGACTAGAAAAGAGTCCAAAATATCTTCAACTGAATCGCCAATAATTGACTTATAGAGTCGGAATGAATTGACAAGACTTTCGTTTCCAAAACTGAATTTCTGAATAATCGGATTAAGTTTTGCTATTTTTCGCGAATCAGAGAACTCCCGAGATATGAACGTACAGTCGGTGGCCGTATTGACCACAAAGAGGCGTTCGGTTAGTAACACCTTTTCAATTTGAGAACCTTTCTCTTTGGGAAAAGCGAATTTGGCCGCCGATTGAGCAAGGTTGTAGTCGAACTCTTTGTTGAAGAAGAGTGTCACTGACATCTGAGGCAATTTCTGCTTCTCAGACATGTCTTCGGCCAAAAATAGAATCTCTGGTTTTTGATAGATCAGAGTTGTTCTTAAAACTTCGTTTTTGTCGACACTATCGCCGAACAAATCAATCAAAACTGGTTTTCCATTCCAGCAATTGTTAGGTCCAATTGGTTCTCGTTCTTCGGGAGCAGTGATGAAGCAATTGAAGTAATAGTGTTCGTGAGTCGGAAGACGTGATTCAAAGCGAGTTTTGGACACATTCTTAGACCTGTTCTCTTCTAATATCAGTCGAAATTGAGAGTTGTTTTTACAGCTAATGATAAGACCGACAGAACTTTTATCGTCGATTAATTCCAATCTTTGTATAGAGTTTTGTACATAAGTTCCGCCGATTTCTCGTTTGGTTTTGAGGTCAATAAAACTTATTTCCCCGAAATCATTGCCGACAATAGCCGTGTGATGGAAGTCATCCAAAGAGTTCCACCAAACGATGGCCGTCGGGACAGACAGAGAGCAGCTGGTGATGACTGAGGCGTCGTCTTTGAGTATATCATCGGTTTGTGAGTCCAACAATCGCTGGATCGGTATTATGAAGATATTTGCATTCCAGTCGATTATCATCAGATGGGATCCGTTTGGACTGAAAGTCATGGAACAGATCTCTCCTTTGCATTTGTCGATAGGTATTTGTTTAATAATCACATTATCTTTAAATACTTTTGCGTTGAAATCACAATTCAAATGACTTTTATTCAGACGAAGACATAATATGTGATAATTATCGCAATCGATGGCAAACGTCACTGAATTGTGTTGTTCACCGCCAATGCAACACTTGATTCTAACCTCGGATGGCATCCGAAGAATCGATTGACAGTCATATAAGTCAAACATTTCGTCGATTGCGTCGACACTTAATCACAGACTAAATCAAAAGTTTGTTTAATTAGAATCAAAGCTATCGATAAGTGTTTGCAAAGAAATTATATTTAACTGACATTTCGTTTAATCAAATGAAGAATAAATTATTTTCACTTCAATTAAAAACAAACTTTTTATCAAAAACTACTCAAAAAAATATATTTGAAAACATTTGCACTTAAAGTGAGATAATTGAGTGAAAACGATGTCAAATGATAGTAACTATTGAGACAAACTGTAATCAAAACACTATTTAATGAAAGTTCTAAATAAAAAGTTTGAAAACTGTTTTCAGAGTTTTGTTATATTTTTTGACCATTTGTTTACTTTCCGGTCAAATGGTATTCAAAATCACGTCATTTGTTGTCAAAACGTTATGACATTTGCTTATTGTTTGCGATAATACAATCAAACAAATTAATCGATTGATTCAGACATTTGTCTCTCATTCGCCAAAATATCAGTTGATTTAGAGCTCAAAATAACTAATTTGTTGTCATTTGATTGACTGATCACTGGATTTGTTGTAAACTAGCGTTCAGTCAATCCATAGACTGATTGCCCGAAAGTGACATTCAGTGAACGATTTGACGAAACGGAACACAAAAAGTCGTTTCAATTGATTTGTGAAAATCGTAAATAAATATAAATAAATTATAATTTAAACTCAATAAACAAGTAATTAATCGAATTTAATTTAAATATCTGGACATCTCGAGTGAAGCTCTCACTTGATCTGAAGCCAACAAATGATTACTAAAATGGTTGACCTGAACCGGGAACTAATTCTGGACGAGTTATCGAGTAATTGCCTCAAAACGATAGTCTTATCTCAATTGTAATTTTTGATTATCTCTTGACTTTCTTACAGACTTTGAGCGCCGAAAAAGTGGCGAAATTCCAGTAATTTTAGAGAAGTATTTGGAAAGTATTGCCCAAAATGGAGACACAATGTATGACATGATATGTGACCACAAATCACTCGAATCACTCATTGGATTTTCAGGTTCTCGTGGAACAAATTGCAGCCCTTATTGAGACGGAAGTTAGAACTAGTGATGAATGAGTTCAATCAGTTGTGTCCGACCGACCATATAATGCCATTACCGAATGTGCGGCCATTTGACTTCGAGGATCTTAAGCAACAGATCCTGCAGTCAATCGACAACTTCTGTTCGGCGCCGTTCACTGTTCAGAGGATATGTGAACTGTTGACCAATCCATCGAAACACTACAAAAGAACCGATAAATTCATGCGAGGAATCGAGAAAAACATATTAGTGGTGACCACTGTTGAGCCGCGATCTATCGATGGGTTTGTTACCACTCTTTCCATTCTCTTGAGCTAACCTTTGATTTACCACCAGATCAATCATACAACACTCAACCTCGAGCTTCAGCCGAAACATCTTCTCATCAGTTCACTCGTCGCCATCGACTTCTTTGTTAGTGAACGGCATGACAGACATCATTAGTGATCAACATATGGCTCTCCAATCGGATACCGATCCCAGTCTTCAGCCGCTCTCCAGTCAGATGTCATCGATTAACTCGTCGTCACATTTGGCTCCACTTCAACAACTCGATAGTTTCACCACTGTTTTTGCGACAACGCCTTCGACTCCACTCTCAGTCGTTTCAGATCTTCAACACTCTTATGAACATTCTTCGAGCATCCAATCGATAATAGCCTCGACGAGTATCATAGGCTCGACTATAGCCTCGGAACATAAGATCGCCGAAACATCCGTAACTTCTGAAACCTGCACTAATCCAGATGTAGACTCGCCTGTTGTTAGTTCTTCAAGTCCTGTGCTGACCAGCACTTCCGCCGACGCTAACTCCGAAGTAAAAGAAGACTTGAGACCAAACACTTCGAGCCAAGATTCTTCTGATTCGAAATCATCGCTCGAAAGCAATCAAACTAATTCTAGTTCCGAACCCGAGGACAGTTCAGAAGTCGATGACAGCGATGAGAAGTCGAACGAAGTGGTCGATGTCGTCACTGATGATAAGCCTACCGATAATGAGACCAAAAGCGTTGAACCCGAAGACAACGCAAATGTCTCATCGAGTGAAGGCATCACTCAAAATAAGGATAACATTATAGACGAGACATCCAATGAAGCGATTGATTCTAACGCTCAATCGGTTGGTGAAAAACCTAAACCTATCGCTGAAGAACTGATGAATGGCTCGCAAAACAATGACATTACTGACAGCGAGTCTAATGTGATTCGTATGGCAGCCGATGAAGAATTGAGTCAACCGATGGAATTCTGTCGAACGACTGTCGCCAACGACACCAACACTGATATGACTGACTGTAGTGACAAAAACTTAGATCCAATGGACGACCAGTTGAGTCAATCGGATCAGTCGGAGCCCATGGAAGAGGACTAGACTTTTGTGTCGCTTCTGATTCATTATTAAATATATTTTACATCAATTTTAGATCATTTATTTTAGAACATTATATATATTATTATATAAATTATGAGTTTATATATAAATCAGTGAAATTCGAACGCAAATCAATCGATTGGGACTTAATTTCAATTAACAATTAATTTAACGAATAATAAAATTTGGTTTTTCTCTGAACAAAACTCAATGTCTTTGCTATGAAATCAACAAAACGGCAACAAATGCGGCCAAAAAAAGGCCAAAGATTTTTGTCGGCATTGGTTTCGCCGATCGGTTGCATCCGTCGTAATCGCACGTCAATATACAGCCCTATATTACACACATAATCAGACCCACTATGACAGTGTCAGACTTACCGAGAGTGTGTCCTTTTCGAATTTGAAGTTTCCGCACTGGTTGTCCATATTTTCTAGACTACAGGCTCGGATCACTAACTCTTCGCCCGTCCCCACTGCAAATCAAAACAATTGTAAATTAATCTAAATTGTAATCTATTTAATATTCTATAATCAAATAATTATTTCAATTCTCTAACAAATGTAAAATTCTTATCGAGTCGTTTGTAATAAAGAAAAAAGTGGTCGATATTTAAGATGGTTTTCTATAAAATGGTCGTATAAATGAATATCTAGGTACTAACCAGTCTTGCCCTTGACTTTGACGCAGAACCTGGCCGGGAAGACCCCGATGTGAAGCTGTTTCGGAACCTTACAGTTCTCGACATACTTAGAGAACGCGGGGTTAAACGGATCGGAACAGTGAGGGTCTGTGCCGTTGCGGGAACTGCAAGTATAACAACTGATGGATGCGCCGACTGATCGCACACCACAACCGTTGACATTAATTATCAGAACCATTGAAACATTATTTGATACCCACTTCTTCTGATCGCTCCGAATGATGAGACAAAACACATCGAGAATAAGCTTAAGATAAGTGGAACTAAACAGATATTCATAATTCAGTTTTGCTTTTGTTTGGTTTCATTCGGCTTTGATTTATAGTCAGAATCACTGCACACTACTCGTGATGCGAACATTAATCTAGTAAAAAGGGTCGAAAGAGTATCACATCATTAGAATTATCATTACATTAAAGTTTTATAATTTGTGTTATTATAAACAGTGATTCGACCACTCGTTGCGAGTGTTACGCATGTCTTGCCGTAAGTGATCGCTGTATTGACCGAACGCTTCACCGAAGTTGTGCTAATGTGGTAATGGCTATCACTGACAGACCAACTGAACGGAACTGAACTGAACATGCTCATTGCACAATTCCAACACAATTGCCTTGATAATACAACAATTATTCTGTTCTTATTTTTTTCTTCTCCAATTTTGCATGTATATCGCTTATAAGAGGTCAGGTCATTGTCAGGTCAGGTGATGAGCCGAGACAATGAACAAGATGTTAGTGAACGCAATGTAATGGTAAGTCGATCTGTGGTGATATCGATCGCATAAATCTCAATATTCTTTGCCTCTATTCTTAAGCCAAACTCCGGTTCTGTCCCAACGATGTCTCTGCTGTTCGACGTCTTCTAACCCTTTGAATGCATTTATTGGCCGCCGAAGTGTTCGCAAACCTCGTGACCAGAGTCGGAGTTGAGGTCCGAAGAGGTGTTCAGTGGTAGCGATCACTCACTTCAAGGCATGTCTTTCGTAACGGACTTTTTGGTGGCCAGAAGTGTCAAAAAAGGGTCTCATATTGTGGTCTCGTATTGAATGAGCGATGCATTCAATGCAATGAATACACGCTTTCATTGATCACTCGATTCACGACTTGTTTTGAAATTAAATTGAAATCAGAATTCATTCAAATTATTTTTTATTTACAATTGTGTCTGAAATTGAATTTAATGTAAATATAATTGAAATAATGAAATATATTAACAAAGATTCGTCGGTTTGTCTCAAATCGGATATAATTTGAGTCAAAAAGCGATGGCTTTCGTGAGATTTGCACACAATTTGTGGCAATTATTATGAAAATCAATTGATTTTATGATTGATTTGATTGAAGACTGCATTCATTTGCGTTGAATCCCTTGATTTGACCTAAAGATCGGCCCAAACTCTGGTCAGTGATCGCAAAGATGTACAAAATGTCTTCACAGCGGTCGATGTCTTCGACCAACGGTGACAGTCTTGGAATCGACAACTCGAAGACAAACTTAATAATAAACTATTTACCGCAACAGATGACGGACCAGGACTTCCGAGTCCTGTTCGCACAGATCGGAGACATCCGGTCAGCAAAAATAATCCGTAAAAAGACGACCGGATATTCATATGGCTTCGGATTTGTAGACTACTTACGCCCAGAAGACGCCGAACGAGCCATTCAGCAGTTGAACGGCCACTTAATAGAGCACAAGAAGATCAAAGTGGCGTTCGCTCGGCCGTCGGGCGAGAGCATCAAGCAGGCCAACCTCTACGTGCGGAACCTCCCGCTCCACTACAACGACCACGACGTCAGAGCTCTTTTCTCCACCTTCGGGAACATAATTCAGTGCCGAGTGGTCGGCAACCGAGGCGTGGCGTTCGTCCTCTTCGACCTCCACGACCAGGCGATTGCGGCCATCGACTCTATGGACGGCTTTGTGGTGGACGGCTCGTCGGCGCCCCTCAATGTCAAGTTCGCCAACGATAACAACCAAAAGGTCTGTCCTTTCACTCCGAATCTGATGCTTGGAAAACATTTGAACGTCTTTGTCATAATTGATTAATGGATGCAATGGTTGATCAGTTGTTGAATGTTTTTTTTGACCATAAATACATATTTTGAGTTATGATGAAACGATAATCAATTGCTTCCCAATCGTGTCTTTTGTATTGATTGCAACTCATTTTTGTTTATTGTTTATCATATGAATAGCTTTTAAAGAGTCAAACAATTCCCAGAATCACTACAAATCAATCCCAAGTAATGTCTGACCAAATGATGACTTGACTTAACTCTTACCGAATGAACGTCTGTTTGCAGAACCGAAGTCATAACTTCAAAGGCAGTCGCGGTTCGGGCGGCGGTCCCTACGGATCGAAGCGGGGCTATTCTTACTCAGACATGGCTTACGACGAGTACTCGTCGGGACCGATGCGACACATGTCGCACATGAATCGCGAGCACCGCTTCAACCCATTGTCGAACATTCATCAATCATTGCAGTCATACCAAAGCTATTCTCCGTCGCCGTACGACTCATACAATCCGAATCCGGTTCAGCCGCCGCTTCCTATGTCAGCGCCAATGCAAAGCCCTCCGCCGCCACCCCTCCCGCCCCCGTCGATGGCAATGCATGGCTCCGATGATATGGACAACGGGTTCAGTGCCGAAAAGGGCGGTTACATTCTGTTCGCCTACAATATCGGGCCCGAGACCAACGAATACCATTTAGGCGAACTGTTCGGCAACTACGGCAAAGTGGTCAGAGTGAACGTGATTCGGAAGGGAGACTCGGGAGAGAGCAAGGGCTTCGGATTCGTCACAATGAAGAACTATAACGAAGCGCTTAACGCCATTCACGCACTAAATGGCTTCAACTATAGCGGCAAACCATTGCAGGTCTCGTTCAAGAAGTGATGTTTCAATCGCTTCCTCGATATCTCACTCATCAATGCCATCGTCGCTGTCATCGACGGCAAAGTGTTCTGACTTTCGGTATAGTATTGATTCGAATCTCGAAGTCAACCGCTATTAGTCTTCTTAACCTCCGGCGAGACGTTCGCCAAAAAGCCTCTCCTTTTATACATATATTTAGTCTAAATTTTGTCATTCACTTCATATTCGACTCATTCCTCAATCGTTTATTTTATTATTTTATTTTCATTTCAATTATGAATAAATTATAAATAATATAAACCTTTGAGTATTAAAACGCCATTTATTTGAATAAATTAATGATTTTTTTTTGGAACTAAATTATAATTAAATTAAACGTTCGTCTAATTTACGTTAAATTATATTTCAATTGTATTGAATTTAATGCAAGAATTTGCGGCAATTATAAGCCCCGCACCGGCACTCGACTCGAGCCGCGCGACCGCTTTCGTTGCCGATCCCACTGTCGAAACTCTGCCGATCCCTCTTCTCGGTATGGCTCTGATCGGCCTCAGGAGTGCCGTGAACTGAATGGCAAATTAGAATTAGAATCAGTCGAGTATTACTATTAGGACTGCTATGGCATTACCGCCAGTAATCTTGTAGTCGAAAGAGAGTTCTTCGTTAAGTCGAATGTTTTTGATTGCAAACAGAGCGATATGAGGCATGAAAGGGTCCGGATTGTTGACCCAAACCACTTTGGTGTCCAGATTGGGATCGCACTGAACGACACAACGACACGCATTACAAGTGTTTTGAATTTTGCAAACATTACCGAATGGTTGACAAAGTGGGACACATTTCCCCATTGCGTCGCATCCAATGTGTATTTGTATTGCTCGCTCTCGCTATCGTCATCGGGAGTGAAATCGAGGTCGAAGAGATAGGTTCGTCCTTCGGCGTCATACTTAGCGCCGCGAGTGTTCGCCTCCTGGACAGTGATTATCTCACCGACGTATTCCATAACATACGAGCCCTTTTGAATGGGTTCGAGCGCTCGGACACCCCAACCCCTCCCGTTGTCGGTCTTGAATATGGCCAACTTGTGCTAAACAAAGATACCGATTAGCAGAGCAAAAGATGGATCAATCAGTTTGAGTACAAACCTTTCGGCCCTTTTGAAAGACACGATTTATACAATTTTCACTACATCTGCAATACTTATTGCATTCGTAGATCGCGTGACCAAAATTACGGGAGTCTTTGAGGATTCCATTCTTGGTGTAGACGATGGAAGCCGTGTTATCTTTCACACAACAGTCTGTTTGTTGGGACTCGCAGTCCGTGCACTGACAGTAGACAAGAGGCTCGTCGTTGATTGTAATCGTCGGATCGACTGTTTTGCACTGAGATATGTAGACGAAGTCATTCGGCGGGGCCTCACAGTCCACAAAGTTCTCCACTTTGACAGTTTGGCCCTCTTTTTGTGTCACAATTATATTGTTTATGTGTTCCTCCCATTTGTTGAGACGACGTTCCAATTGTTTCCGGTTTTCAAAGAAGACAAAGAAATCTTCCACAGAACTAAACCTCTTGAGAATGTTTAAATCGTTAACTATTTTAGTGTATACCATGATGATCTTTTCGACCCGTTTCTCAACATTCTTAACAGTGGCCACTTTGTCTATTTCTGTGAGACACGAATTCCTCAAATTCGTGCGCCACTTCTTAATCATAGCCTTAGTGTAGTGAAAGTTTCTGATCGACAGATTGTTGAATATCAAAAGAGTAGTGGTGGTCACACCCGACGCCACTTTCTTTTCGACAACGTCTTCGATAATGCCTTTGATGTGATACCAGTTGTGATAAATCTTCATTGCATTAATATCATGGTTGGCCACAATGTGTTTGTATTCGTCCAACAGTTTCCTACAATTGGTCAGATTGCGGTACGGCTCCCAAGTGTTCTCATCCTCGCCGTAGTTCTTCCATTTCACCCAAAACAAAGTGATGCCGCCCTCCTTCTTAACGTCATATATGGCCTCCACTTCATAATCAATAGCACCCGAA
>JAUJYQ010000101.1:0-11387 GCA_033995645.1 Hemileius initialis | reverse complement strand
GATTGACACAAACTACAATCTAGGTCAATTTATGGTCGCTTAAGGTTTCACATGTTAGTGCTGATGGCTGTGCAATCTTGCCATCAAAACGTGAAAAATCACTCCAATTTAGAGCTTGTGTTCAATTGTTTGTCAAAAAATCTAATAAAACGATAATTGTATGAAATACTGAATAAACTGGTCTTTAATTAAGTCGACAAAGAATTAATCGATTGAAGTGAGCGCCGGAATTCTCCACTAATTAAACTTTTGTTCTGACCATAATTTATATTTCTTTTTATCTCAATTCCGGCGCTTTGATAGTGAGGCAAAAACCTCGCTAATTATGACAGAAAAAAAAGTCACATAATTTCCGTAATTTTAGGAGACCTTCGATTAAACGAATTTTTGTTGTGTCTGTCATTTGGTCGACAATTGGGTCCAACGACACGACGTATGGTAATTGAATGTGTGGTCCGAACCCAACATTTTATTGAGTTTACTGTCACTTATTTTATTGGCAGTGAGTAAAGAGGTTTTCAAGAAATGTTTGATCAGAATTCGATTCAATACTTGGAGATAATAAAAGCCAAATCTTAGACACAGAACTGCATTGTCTTTAGGAATGAGAGTCACGTAAGTGAAGCCAATGAAAGCAATGAATGTATTGATGTCTAACATCGACAACACTGCCAACCACTGCCTCATTGAGACCTCTGTACAGACCTCTGCAGCGGTGACTCCAGTCTTGTGTGACTCGAGTGCGAGTGTGTGTACGACAGACCAGAACAGAGCCAAACATAGTTCGGAACCAATCATAGAAAGACATTAACACTCATTGCTCGAAGTCTTCGTTGACGGCGACGACAAGAATACAATACAGAATTTATTGGCCATAAATACGACCTCTTTGTCGACAATAGACACGACAACAATATTTTAGTAATGATCGGCTCTGATTCACTCCAAGAGCAATACCCTTAGCCTTCAGTGCATTTACAAAATTCATTGTTTGATCAATAAATTACTTTTTGCTTCCAATGTAATCCATTAAAAATATTTTTTCCCATAAAAATAAACTTTCGGACAAAAGCACAAAATTTTTTAGTGAATTTCCTCTTCATTTGAGATTCGGTTAGCGTTTTGGAACAGAAATACAATTCTTTAAATAAAATTGTAGTTCAGTTCAGTTCAATGAAAATAACTTTTGAATTTCATCACATATTCCTATCCATAGAATCGATTTCAATCAGAGCTCTTTGGCCGTCAGGTAATGGTAAAGGTAATGGTCATCAGCCGTAATGGCATCGCACACACGACCGAGTGTACCACTGATGGCATCTAATGAGCTAGGACCTACTAGGTGACCTAGCTCAGTCTGACTGGCCTTGAAACAATATCAAGAACAGAAAATGCGAAGCAAAGTTGTGTCCGAAAGCAGAGGAGTAGTGATCGAGTGGTTGGATGTGTGACAAAGTGGTTGTTGACAGACAGTGAAGAACTATTCAGATAACAATTATGTGTGGATGGACTGACCTGTTTGTCCTTTGCCGAGGGTCTTCTCGAGGCGATAGGGGCCGACATACTGGTAGGTGTGTTGGTGGCCGTCCTGACTGGACTGGTCACGTCCGGACATTGTGGCCACCCCGGCGACTAACACAGGTGACAGTCGGGTCCCGAGTGATTGACCCGCATCTCCGAGAGTTCACATTTCTGTCCAAAGGTTGACATTCACTACTGTTTCCAATGGTTTGACGCCATTTGAACGAAGGCTAAAATATTCGCCAACACTTGTGTCCACAGCTATGTTCTAAACGCAGGTGCCATCAGTGCCATCACTCCATCTCTGCATCACTGCCTATGTCATGAGCATGTCCTGCAGTAGTCATGACCACCGCTACACCACTTCCACTCCGAGCCATCAGTCGACCTCTGGAGTATGGCATTACCATCAATGATATCATAGCCTTTCACAGATCTATTCCCTCTCTCTCTCTCTCTCTCTCCCCGACTCTCCCTCTCTCACACACTTTCAGTCTACCGAAACACATACACGTCTACTGATTCGTGGCTAACGTATGACTCTTTTGAGACTTAGTCTAATCATTGGTTTGTATTGTGTATGACATACGAAAAGGTACCGAATATTCGTCAATCAGGTGAGAGCAGCACTTGTGTTGAGTGCAGTGAATGATTCAGTTTTTGATTCAATAAGTTTTTTTCAATTAAATTAATTTTAGGCTAAATTTAGGCCGAAATGCAAAACCTGTTGTCTTTGAAGTCTGTCGGCGACAAAATTCGGTCATTTGATGCCTATCCCAAAGTGTTGGAAGACTTTCGGATTAAGACATTCGGCGGAGCGACAGGTCTTTTGATTGTGATTTGGTTTGTTTTTTGATCTGATTATCACTTTTTGTCTTTCAGTTACAATAATTAGCGGACTATTAATGAGTGTATTATTTATATCTGAACTCAATTACTATTTAACTCCCGAAATGAGAGAAGAATTACTGGTCGACGTGTCAAGAGGTGACAAACTAAGGATCAACTTGGATGTGGTCTTTCCCCGGATCTCATGTCAGTTCTTAGCGATTGATGCGATTGACGTTTCCGGTGAACAACACATCAATATTGAACACAATGTCTTCAAACGGAGACTCGACCTCAAAGGCGAGCCCATCGAAGAGCCGCAAAAAGACAACTCGATTGCCGACAAAAGCAGAAAAGAGTTCATAAAACAGATCACAACTCAGAGTACAACCACTTTAGACCCGCACAGATGTGAGAGCTGTTACGGCGCCGAAAATGTTCGCCGAAAGTGTTGCAACACATGTGATGAAGTGAGACAGGCCTACAGCGAGAAGGGCTGGGGTCTGAACAACCTCGAGGACATCGCTCAGTGCAAACGGGAGGGCATTAACGAAAAGTTGCAGGACTTGGACAAAGAGGGCTGTCAGGTGTTCGGCTACGTGGAGGTGAACCGCGTCGGCGGCAACCTTCACATCGCTCCGGGCAAGAGCTTCAACAAACACCACATCCACGTCCACGACATGAATCTGCGTGACTTTCAGCGATTCAATCTGACGCACAAAATAAATCACTTGTCTTTCGGCCGCAGTATTGCCGGCAAAACGAATCCATTGGACGGAACGCATCAGATCGCAGAAGAAGGTTCAATGATGTTCCAGTACTACATCAAAATAGTGGCCACTCTGTACGGCCAGAGTGACGGACAAACGGTGCCGACCAACCAGTTCGCGGTGACGCGTCACAAGAAGCCCATTGTGGACGTACTGTCCGAGAACGGAATGCCCGGAGTGTTCTTCATTTACGAATTCGCGCCAATGATGGTTAAGTACACCGAATACAACAAATCGTTTCTCCAATTCATGACATCCGTCTGCGCCATAATTGGCGGCGTCTTCACAGTGTCGGCAATCATCGACTCAATGATCTACCACTCGGTCCGAGCCATTCAGAAGAAGATCGAATTGGGAAAAGCGTCTTAACCACGATTACCACTACTCAAACATTCCTCGAATTTCAATAATTTATTTTCAAAAAGAATCGCAAAAACGAATTAACGAGTCATTTGAAGTCACAGCTGATGACCAAAAGCAACAGATTCTCCATTTTGTAAATAATATTTAATTTTATATTACTTTTTAAATATTTTAATAAACGTTTAATTTTAGTATAAATTAGAGTTAAATTATTTTTTGTTTGAGAACTGTTTCGCAAAATCGCGACCAAAAAAAATTAATTGTGAAAATCGAACAAACATTTGATCCGCAAATGAAAAATATCACAAAATTCGATGCTTTTTGTGCTTAAAAACGTTTTTAATTTATTAAAACTTAATTTAAACAAAATATTAGATTCAAAAAATAAGTTTTTTATATGAATTGAATGAATGAGTAAAATGAGTGTTACGACAGACCCGACGAAGAATTCGTTCCGTTTGTCGTTTGCTATCATAAGAAGAGGTCATTAGTTGTGTTAATCAATCGGTTGATTGACTTTGACTTACTTTGTCGTACGGCATGAGTACTATTCTGGGAATGGGTTGGCTTTGGTTTGTCGCTGTGCTGTTGCTCTGAGAGACACCTGAGCTCTGGTCTAAGGTCTTCAGACGAAACACTTTCAGTCCCGAACTTTGATTCGTTTGAACTCCTATTCAACAATTTTTGTTTAATTATACTTCAATTGACATAACTATTGATTTACCTGTTATTTGAAAAGACGGAGAATTGGTTTTATGCGTCAATTGGTTAACATTGAGGGCCAAAGAAGGTTTCTCATTGGCCACAAGCGTTTGATTCGCCGGCAAAATCAGACGTTTTTTCATCGGAACACAATTTGTTGGTAAAGTTCGCAATCCCTGAAACTGTTGAGTACTCGAAACGAATGGCTGTCCGTTAGACTGAATACTTGTTGTGATGTTATTCTGAGCTGAACTCGAGACGAGAGTGACGGGTCTCCAGACCTGTTGAGACTCGCATCGACTCAATTTGATGACAAGTCTTTTGGGGTCGGCGTTAATCAATTGTTTGCTAGCGTTCTCGTTATTGGATATAATGGAAGGCGTGAAAGCATTGGTGCCGTTGTTGGCGGCGAGCGAGGTATTGGGAGTGTTGTTCGAAGTGACAACTTTGAGCGAGATTTGTGATTTGCCAACCGGTCCGTTCGTGCATTGACTGAATTGTGGCGAACTGATGATCACTGCGTGTTGAGGTAAAACTACATAATTGCCGCTCTGTTTTATGCTTTTGCTCCACTCGTCCAATGACTTGAACGTCAGATTCTCAGGATTCGATGGGTTGGTAGTCAGGCTCTGGGCTGGACTGCAGACGTTCTGCTGATTGACATTATTGGCGCTGAAAAAGAAGTTGGCCAACATGTCACCATGCACCTGCACGGCCTCGACCTTGCTCTTATTGCTGCTCTCATTGGTCGACTGACTCGCAAATGAATCCGACGATAGGTTGCTCTTGGGTGACGAATAGCCAACTGAAGACTCGTGGCTTACACTCGACCTCACGATATTGGCTTCGACCGCCTTTTCGGCCGCTTTGGCCAAAACATTGAGCGCTTTGAAAGTGGAGCGCCTTTTGTTTATCTGTTTCTTTTTCTTGGCTTCAATCGCGGGTTTAATGTTAGTATTGGTTACTTTTGGTGGGTATATGAATGCTGTGCTCTCATTGTGAGTGAGCTCTTGGTTGAGATGCTTGAGCGACGCTCGTTTGAACGCTCGCCAAACGCCATAAGCCATCAAAGTGTAACCATTTTTGGGTCCGTTGAATGTCTCGCAGTTGTTAACCATTAGTTTGAAGTCATTCTCGAATTCTTCAAACTTTTCGTATTCTCTTTTCTTTACTTTGTTTTCAATTATAGACAAATCGATAGGATTTGTGATAACCTGATAATACATCGGAAATGTGTTGCCATCGACAGCTTCGGCGAAAGGCCAGGCGTCGCGATTCGACTGAACGCTATTAATGACTGAACAAACAAACTTAGAATCGAACAAAGAATGTCTTAAAATATATACCTTTTTCCAATCCTTCATAAAATACGGAAATATTCGGCGGAATGACAACCGTCTCAATAAAGCTGTGATAAAACGAATAAAATTAGATCAATAGAAATTCGATTAAAGCAACTAAAGGTTTGGGACTAAATAAAAGATGAATTAACTCTATGTCTTCGACAGGATTAGGGTTTAGGCCGTCAACGAAAGCAATCGAAATGAGAGTCAGTTTTTAGACTAAATGCCAAAAACAGTTAACTGAGAGAACTTACAAAATTGTTTCTTTCGAACTGGAAGGCCGTTAATATGTTCGGCTGAGACGACACTCGGATAGCATACGAGTGCCCATTGAGAGAAACAGAGAAATGTTTATCAATTTTATGTTCATTAGGTATTCGCTCCAAATATCTACAAAACCCAAACAACACAAACAAAGCATTCATTTATACACTTACTCTTCAGTGATGTAATCAAATTGCGGATCGGTTTCCATTTGGTCGAACGATTCTTCGCCGTTCATCTCAAACTGATCCCGTTTGATGGCCCGTTCGGCGCGCTCTTCAACTGCTTGTAATCTCTTTTGAGCTCTGACTTCGCGTTCCTTTTTTATTCGTTCGCTTCTTTGTCTATCAGTTTCACTATTCTTCGATTCGTCTTCCTTCTGGCGTCGAAGAGTTTCTTGTTCTTCTATCTCCTCTTTCTCTTTTTGAATTTTCTTCAATTCAATTCTAGAGGACGCCCTTCGAGGCAACAATTCTAAGAGTTTCTGTCGTTCAATACGTTGTCTTTCCTTTTCTTTAGTCTCAAATATTTCATTAATAAATGGCAAAAACCTTTTAGTCAACACTCGATGCAAATCTAATTCGCACTTATATTTGCTTTTCGAGAATTTGAGATTCAGATCAATCCAATCCTGTTCTGTAACACAAACCAAACTCCAGGCCTCGCGTTTCTCATCCAACGAAACTTCTTTCACTTCTTCGATAGGCTTATTACACGATTTATTGTCTGAATTCGTCTTCGTAATTGTCTTCGAAGAACAAACACCGTTTGGCAGTGGTTTGTCTGATTTGCGTTGTCTTAGACCTGTCCTCAAGCCCTGTGTTTTTGGCGGCAAATTCTTCTTCTTTTTCTTTTCTTCTTCCTTTTGTCGCTTTTCTTCTTCTTGCTCTTTCTTGAGTTTTTCTTTGATCTTCTTTTCAGCTAATTCTTCGAGCTTTTTATACCTCTCCTCTAGTTCTTCGGCCACCGAAGGGTTTTCTCTGTAGAGACGCGTTCCGTAAAAATACCAATAGATATATCCGTTGCTATCGGTTCCGATGGGTTCTACTCTATAGTCCTCAGCGTTGACATCACTAATGCGTTGGCAAATGTCATCAGCAAAGAGTCTGTAGTCACATAAGCAGTGAAGAATATCGACTTTGGTTCTGAGCGGCAGATCATCGAATCGGCGACTAATCTCTTGACCGCTGTCTTCCAAACCAACGAATGGCGACTTCTTCTTCTCGATGCCAACCCATTGGATTTGATACAACTTTTCCAAATATTTCTCCCAATTTGAGTGACTTTACATTAAAAACAAATTAAATTCTGGCAAATAATGAGTTAATTATTCTTTACTTGATTGAAGTCTCGAAATATCCTTTGAGAAGAGTGCAAATCAATTTCAAAATGAGGTTATGTTCATTGGACGCGACTTCCGTCTCATCTGAAGATACTTTCGACAACAGAGCAAACTCTAAGTCCTGTGTAAGACATTGGACACAAGAATGTGATAAAAGCCGGTCCCGAGTGACCACAAACTGACCTCATAGTCAAAATCGGGTAAATTGAGACAATCGCGGAAAAGGTTGCAAAAGTGAGCGATCGATGGGATCTGATAATGAGTTTGGATTTCTGTGGACATAATTAAAAGCAATGATTAGTCCATCAGAGGTCTGATTGGAACCGATGTCAGAAAAAGAGTGAAAAGTTTGTCCAAACCTTCCATCAATTGATTGCAACGTCTTTGAGGACAGAATCAAAAACGACTTCAACCGCGATATTGATCTGTAGTTTAAGTAATTGTAAAATAGTTACAAAAGTTGTGATAAATATTTAAATAGAGATAACAATCGGTTAAATGCGATAACAAATTATTCAATAAATTAATTGATTTTCGTTTTATTTCAGTGAAAATGCTTTCAATGAAAACAAAACATATACACAAATGTTTGGCGTCAGTCAAAAGCCCCCAACGGCTCACACAATGGCCGCCATTGTCGTCGACCTCGACGTCATTGATGTGAGACTCGACTCACCGTTTGACTCGTTTTCGCCACTTTTGATGCGAACAATGAATTGACGGCCGCTTTGATCGGTGCAGACCTCAGCCAAACACCACTCACAGACAATTCACTCGATTAGACAAACAATTAATACAATACAAGCAAAACCAGTGAAGACACTGATCTTCACTGGAGAGTTGAGTGAAGCCAATGTCTAAATATATGTCTAATTATGACAGAACTACAGGAATAAAAAGTTTGGCGGTCTTTGAGAGTTAGCCATCACTGACTCACTCTCGCACTCACTCTATGAGCGCTTTTTTGTGCCCACTTTTGAACAAAACTTTTGAATGCCTTTGACATTCAAATCAGTGCTGAAAGTGGTTCTCAATTGACTCCTCGAATGATCCAAATTGTGAGACCCATTGACTGATAGGAAGAGTGATTAGCATTTCTATCGCACAGTAGGGCATAGATTGGTATGCAATGGGAGGCAAGGCATGACTCGCACATCCATACTAATGACAATAGAGATGAGCATGCTAATTTGCTAATTGGTTCGATAGGTGATTATGTCTCAGGTGATTGTGCACATGGTTGCCACTGGCAGAGCACAGGTGACTGTCGTGTGCCAAACCAGTCCCTATCTATATCTAATCGCGTTTGAGTGATGTCAGACGCAATGCTAATCAATTGCCTGAAACGATGTCTGATTGTCAGCAATTAGTCAACAGATAGTTAGCCCTCAGAAGAGTCTGATCAGTGAAGAGTCAGTCAGTCTGAGAGATGAGTGATAGTGTGTTCCCAGCGATGGCGGCACCGGTGGGTCTGTTGGCTAATTGAGAGCTTTTAGTCGCCAATCGTTTGATTGAGTGAATGAGAAGATGGAGAGAAAGCTGTGAGAAAGCGCTCGACTAATGGCAGTCTCAGCAAAACATTGAAGTGACGGCCCATTAAAATGGTTGAACATTAATAACAATATAGCGACACAAGTGAGAGACCAGTGGCCACACTATGTCCGAACTGATGACCACTTCTGGTGACCAACACTTCCATCGGAACCAACTCAGCGACTAATACTTGCAATCGTTTGCAAACTTCTGTCTCAATCAAAGAATAATTAATCGCTTCACGCAATCAAATGGTAATTATTTTGTTTGAAAAAAATCAAATTAATTAATTATACGATAATTAATGTGATTTTTAGGACTTTGCCTTCAAATGCAATTCGACTGATATTTAATGAATTGACTTCTGTTTCGTGAATTGCGAGTTAAATGTAAACAAATGCTAACAATTAGTGCGAACCGCCACTGAAGACTGATGACTGAAGAAGTGATGACTACACTTGTTGTGACAATCAGTGGAGACAGTGATAGCGGCCAACGGTGTCAGTGATGAACCCGATGGGATCGATGGGCTCATGGGCTCAACACACGGCTCAGTACTACCAGCGGGCGTTAGGCGCTTCTGGCGGCCAAATGAATCAGTTGAATGTCGCGCCCGGTCTCAACGTCGGCCAAAACGGGCCGCAGCTCAACGTCAACGACCACCTGGGGCTGGGCGTGTCCAACGCGGCCACCAATCAGGCCATGTCCGGCCACTACGGCTCGTCCGCAGCTCACCCGTGGCTCTTCCCGTCTCACGGCCTCAACACAGCACCACATCAGACCTCATCACATGACAGCTCCACATTCAACGCCAACCCATTCCTCCACCACCCGAGCTATGACTCCAGTTTCCTGTCCGCCCAGTTTCAATCAAAAGCCTCTTACTTACCTTCGGCTGCGGTCGGCTCTGGATTTTTCAATCCTATGAAGAAAGTAGAGAACGAAATGAGTAACTTAAGGAATGCCACATATTGTCCACAAATGACCGGAATGTCATCAATGAGTGCTGCAAACAGTATGGCCGCCGACACCAATAACTTGACGGCGGGCTCACTCTTCCCGTCGCATCTGACACCAACATCTTGGAGACACCATCCGAACCTGATGTCGAACAATACGTCGAGCGGACCGTTCGGTATATTACCGCACGAAGCAGTGAATGTGGTTCCCGGCGGTTCTAACGCGATCGGCAGCGGTCACTCGCACTCATCTCATGGCTCTCATTCCGCTCACTCATCGCACGTCTCACACAACTCATCACATCATTCGAGTTCTCACAACAAAACATCCAACGACTCGAAAGGACATCACTATCACCACAAGACGCCGTCGATGTCAGCGATGTCGAGTGCAGTTGACAATTCGTTCCGCAATATGATGCCATCGCTGCCGACGACTCAGTCGCGCGGTCAGTCATCACTTGAGGCCAATATGGGGGCCAAACTGACGGGCCATCACCACCACAGTCAGACAGACCCATACGCGACAAACATGTTTGCGATGGCGGCCGCCATGAACTCGCATAACATTGCTCCCGATTACTCGATGCAATCACAAACATATGCACGCGGTTTGGCCACTCAGCCCACGATGAACTCGTTCGCCACCAATCCCGTCACTAGAGGTGGTTATCCGAGTGTCGGCTTTCATTCGGAAGCCAACACTCGGAGTAGGGATCTATTGAACAGTTCGGCATTACTTCAAAACTCCAAACAGGGCTCAACTAATTCGTGTAACTCTAGGAACATGAATGCCAATGTGAATGCGATGAACGCCATGAACGGCACATATCTGTCCACCTGTGCAATGATGCCAACGATGAACAGTCAGTCTGTGGTCAACTACACGTCCAGTCCTGCACACAGTGTTAACAATATGGCGACCAATCAATCGGTGTCGCGTTCGTCATCAGCGGCCAGCAATCACGGCCTTCAGCAGGGGAACGACTCTTCGTGTAGCTTCGGCTACAGCAGTCCGGCCACAAACCTGCCTCAGTCGCCATACCCAACCCCTCAGCGATCAAATACGGCCAACTCTAGTCAGGGCACGCCTTCAGTCTCCGGTGCGGCCGTTCAGTCGACGCAAGACTTTCCCACATACGGCACCTCTCAGTGTTTCCCAGCTTTGGGAACGCAGACTCCAACGCCAACACCCGGTTACCCAACACCGCCTTCAAGTGTGGGTCAGCCCCACGGGATGTCATCCAACTCGCAGACGTCGACCACTCACGAGGACCCGGTGTCCAACTACCCGCAAATGACACCTCAAACAACACAAAGCGCCGCATTCAACACCTACTCGACTAACTTCAATGGCGCCAAATTACCATCAAATGGCTCGCAAGCGGGCGAACCTATGCTGACCAGCAGGTCGTCGTGTATGGTGGCCGACGCGGCCATCAGCACCGGCCAAAACAACTCATCGGGCGTGCCTCAGAGGTCACCCTTCCTCTTGCCCGGTGCCAGCATTCATGAGCCGGAGCCCGAGCCGTGTGGCCTTTCGTCAATGGTGGTCAACCCTATGAGTGATAATATGACCAATTCTAAGATGGCTTCTGAGCCGAGTCTCAATTTGATTTCTCAGGAAATTGATTTCAATCCGATCACGAATTTTCCGTTCAGTGACGACACAAACAATACATTCAATCCTAATCTTAAAGTCGAACAAAACTTCAATAAGAAGAAGAATAAGAGCAATAAAAGGAGTAAGAAAAAGGATAAG
>JAUJYQ010000100.1:0-11450 GCA_033995645.1 Hemileius initialis | reverse complement strand
CCAACATTAATCCAATTAATGTATGAGTGCTTCCAAATGAAAAAATATCTACAATTTTCTTCTTATTTATGTTCCATTTTTTTCCACTCTTATTCTCGTTTCCACCAATTCTTATGACATTTTCAAAGCATTTCTTTTGTAATTAACTTTTTTCTTCGCCGAGACTTTCATTTGTTGCAAGATTTGTTGGTCTGATTGCGAGTAACAATGTTTGAGGTCTGCTATCAGTCGCGATGTGTGCCCACTGTAGTCCACTCTTAGCCAACATTTGTTTGTGATTTCTTTGGTTGTGTTATCAGACAATTGTTTTGACATAATATCAGAGTCGATGACAAATAATCATTGGTTCGGATCATTACTCTGAACATTACACTGAACACAAACTCATTGCTATTCGTGTCCAACCACAGACATGGAAGAGGAGAAGCTCTTGGGATCGCTTCTGTTGCCGAGCTATAAGATCAGTCCGTGTCTGAGCGACGACGGCATCGCCCGAAAACATGCCTTCAAAGCCGAACACAACAATATGAAGACATACTATTGGGCCGCAGATTCCAAGGAGAGTCAGACCCAATGGATGAACTCGTTGTCGTTGGCCTCGATCATGCAGTTCCCCAACGCCTTCTCCACCGTTCGAAACGCCGGCGATGGCCAGGAAGTGGTGGCCAGCAATGATGACGAGGAGTCAGGATTTGCGTCGTATCAGTCGCGGCGATCCCTTTCCGGTGCAATAAGCAATGGTCAGCAGTTCGAAGACAACATCGGTTCTGGTGATAAATACCCCGGTTCTTACAACTCGGTCGGTCTTCCGGTAGTCTACCCGCAAAACAATCCTCACCGACCGATCCAAAGGTCTCATTACGTGAACGCACCGCCGAAGCCAAAGCGGCAATACTACGACAATTCGGATCTGTATGTCATTCCTCCGTCAGCACAATACCACAGTCATCCGGCACCCGATCTGATCGCACACGACTCGTATAATAGTAATTATCTGCCAAACGATTACTTCACGCAATCATATCCGCCATACGAAGAACAAACGCCACAACAGTTCCATTTGCCAACTGCAAGTCACACTCCCCGGTTCTCAAGACTCCCTCCGCGTCCACACTCGGCAGACTTCTTGGAGCGCGACCAGGAAGACGAAGAAGAAGAGGAAACCAGTCAGAAAATGGCAGAGAATGGATATAACGCTAGTGGCGGCCGACGGGCCGACAATTACTTCAATTCAACGCAAACGACAGAACCGCCAAAGATTATGCCGATAAGACCAAAGTCGAGTCTTGAGCGCTACGACCCGTACACTCGCTATTACCTAGAACAACAAACCAATTATGTCTCTCCTCCGACGTACCCACCGGTGCCAACGACAGCGCCGGCCGGCAAAGAGCCGCGGCCGTGGTCTGACTACTTGGTCGGCGCGTCCAGTAGCATGATATCTCCGCAGAGCGAAAACCAATTACTTAATCAAACCTTTTCTCACTCTTCATCTTCGCATTTACCTCATTATCACTCATCAAATGCCAACTCTTATGGATTAGAATCAGAAACTCCTCGCAACTATCAGCGCGAGGAAAGTCTTCAGCGGTTAGTTCAGTGGAAACAACGTATGCTTCAGTCGCCTCTTAATAAGAGGAATTGGTCTCAACCACAGCAACAAGCGATGCAACAACAAAGTACAAAACAGTCGGCAGACCTGCCCTCCAGACCACCCCTTCCTGAAGAATATCGGTCAAAGTTCACGATAACGGATGCCCTCAAAAGTGGCCAACAAAGGGATTACTCACAGCCACCGCTTCAGAGGGAACGGTCTAAGAGTATCGGAGATGGGAGTGATTTCGTGACCCACGACGACGATGACATTCATTCGCCGCAGAAGAACGCTCCGGTCAACTACTCATCGGATGACGAGGGTAAGTGTCAATTAGTTGTCTGTCTGTCTGTCTTTGTCTGTCTTTTGTTTGCCATTCATTTCCGTTGCGATGCATTGAACTGTTTTGACGCCAATACTAACCGCAACCAAAACCGCATTAACCAAAAAGACTTTGCTATAAATTACTTTGAAAACAACTTTTTTGAATTAATTCCTAATTCGATGAATGAATAAATAACTTGGTATTCATTAAGCAATGCCTGACTGTGTCTGTGGTTTGCATATGAGATAAGGCTCTAATCGAGGCGTTCGAACCGCTCTGTCGGCGAATGTCGAGCAAAGAACAAGAGTTGTGTTGCAACCGAACAATCGTTTCAATGGTTTGACTGAATTAACTCAATCCTGAACTCAAATAACAACTTGACTTCAAAACTAATAGAAAATCAAAACACATTAAACTCGCAAAAACTTCTTTCTCTTCTTGTTCTCGACTAAACCGGTTTACCATTTAATAAATAATCAGATAATGGCTTTCAAACCAATTGTCTTCCAAACTAACAACTAATAAAAGCCTTAAACTTCTGGTCTCTTAAGAAATAAATTCTGAAATCCGTTAAAACAAAAATCAATTAAAACTTTTAAACATTTGTTCCCAAACTTAAGCCGAACTTAATCTCCGAATGTCTTACAATCAAAGATTCAATGATTCAATCCAAGGCCAGACGACCCCCGACTATATTAATATAAGCAATTTGGTCAAAGACACTGATCCGGACCGCAAGTCTGACCTCGACATCAGTAAAGAGGATTACTATAAGGCTTCGACTATGTTTTATCAACGTTCCGGTCGTCAGTCAGTCCTCATGAGTCCAATCAGTTTCAATGAGTCCATCAGCAGTAAGAATGATAGCACAGTCGGCCACGCCTTCAGCAAACAAGACTGGGCCGAAGTTGGTCTCCCGGTGCCCGACGAGACCGCTCTTAGCAGAAGCGCTTCTCGAAGAAGTCTTAAGCGGTTAAAGACAACCGATTCGCCGCAGAAGGCGAGTCCGAAACGGGAATTTAATTTAGAAAAGCGTGAGGACGGCGACGGAGTGGACGAGTATTCAGTCAAATGTTTGCTCAAGAAGTTTAATGAATATGAGAATAAGAATCTGAAACTCAATGATAAGCTGAGCGAAAACAAGCGATTCAACGGAGATATCAGTAATAAAACCAATTTGTTGGCCAAAAGTGAGATCAATTGCAAAGCACTCGTAAACGGCAACCATTTGTTCACTAAGAACTCCGTCAGTGACAGTGAGATGATTGACAACCAGTCATCGACAGCGGACGACGAGAACAATACATCGAAGTCAGCGCCACTGATGTTGTCTCCATTGACCCGTGTTTTGGCTGATCTCAGAAAGACTGCAGACGTTCGCAAAGAAAGACAATATTTGTTTTCGCGGAACCAGTCGTCTGTGACTAAACTGCAGTCCAAAGTGGATGAAGTGGTTGTGACAAATGGCGCGCTTCAGTTGCTCGACAATAATGATGATAAGTCGAGTGCACTCGAAGAGCAGCAGAACTGCCACTCAAGAAGTGATCCATCGGATTATCTTAATATGAGTCGAGAGGTCAGTGTTGAGAGTGAGTACGTGGCTATGGATGGCGAAGAGGCCGACAAAGAGAGCGATGCGGGCGATGAGGCCGACGACGAGGCCAGTCGTGACTTCGATACTGTCAACTATCAGTCGGATGTGATCACTGAGAGTGACATCAAACTGAAGGCCGGTTGCAAAGTGCGGACATATAAGAAGCCGCGACCCGAACCCGTGCCCAGCATTTCCAACCAATTCAATGCTCGTCTTTCCCTTAACCCGAACCCCGCCTATGAAGCATTGGGTGATATCCGTCCCGTCAAAGAGACGGATGTAAAAACATTGGTCAATAGTGATAGCAATAATAGCAGTGCAGACAAACAGCGGTCGCCGAACGCACCCTATTATATGTCAGACCTGTTATCCGAGGAACAACAGATCGCATTGCAGGAGAAGTTGGCCGCCCGTCAAACGGGTTCTCCGCCACCTCTGCTCTCGCGATGCAATGCCCTCAACAACACCCGATATTTGGGCACTACTTCACTTCAGAAGTGTGATGTCGGCAAAAGAGTCAACAATATCAATGTCAGCTCTACTAAGGACACACCGATTGTGCTCAACAACTCTATCACTAACAACATGAACAACGCATCGGCAGTCCCGACGTCGCCCACATCGCCGACCGAATGCATCGAGAGTTCGCTGAAATCATTTCTTTTGGTCAAAGACATAACCAATGTCTCAAAATTCATGGAATCGGAGCGCAATAAGTATGAGGCAGGACATACCCTTCAGAAGGTTCCGCACAGCGACAAATCGTTTGCTTCGTATACCTCTGCGAAGAGATCTATGACTCCCGACTTCACCACTAAACCCGATCTCGAAATTGAAGCTCAAAATTGTTTACTCGAAAACAATATATCACTAAAACGCCGCTCAAAGTCTTTGGAGGGACTGATAGACCACCAAAACAATCATATCTACGAAAATTTAGGCCAAAATTCTTTTCTGACGTCAAACGAAATCGCTTTCAATGCCAGTGACGACACTTACTCTGACGATGACTTCATGGGCACAGAAGTGCTCCGAAGAATCAGTAAACGACACTTCGCTGACAACTTCAGCTCTAAGTCTTCGTCTTTAAGCCAACAAACGGTGCCATTAGTTGAAAGTCTTGAGAAGAGCTTTGATGACTATTATGATAGCGATTCCGATTTGAGTTCTTTGATTGAGTTGTCGATAGGTGAGAGTCAAATGAGCCCAGAGTTCGGTTGGTGTCCGATCGGTGCGGCCGCCCAAAGGCAGTTCAATAATCGTTTAGAACCAATCGTTGTCTTATAAATATAAATCAATTGTATTTAATATTTGATTTCGTTGTTTAGATTCAGTTTCGGGTCCAATAATGGCCGAAAAGGTTCGCAAACGTCGGTCTTCGCACAAACGCCGCTCAAAGGACGACTTAAACGCGTCCGACTCGGAAATCCAGAAGCCATTCACCGCTAAACCTATGCACGTGAAGCCCAAGTCGTTGCGGGAACACAAGTCGTCGCGACTCTGTGTGTCCACGGGTGACCTTTTGGGCAAATCACACGAAGAATTAGTTCTTTTGCTCATTCAGCTGAGAAGAACTCAGTCGCAAATCGCCAAAAATTGTGATCAATTGAGACTTCAGATGGAAAGCGAAGAGAAGATGATTGAAATAGAGCCCCACAAACGTGAAGAACACAAAATCAAATTCCGAGAACTCAGGGACCGGTTGGCCGAGTGTGAGAAGCAGTACGACATGCAGTCCCCGCTCATCAACACCGTCGACCATATGGTGAAGACCAGTAATCCCGTGACCACCGATGACTTCAGTGATAACAGAATGAAAGCCGCTTCTACTTCTATCTTAGATCAGGTGTCGTTTGGTGAAGAAACTAGTAATCTATCGGCACTACAACAGGACAAAGAGATGCTCGAACGCACTCTCGAGGGCGTTAAGAGCAAAGTGGCCAAGATCAACATTGAATCTGGACCGGTGATCAATCTGGAGAAGCTAAGAAAACAACAGAAACTAATCGAGGGAGAGCTCAGTCGCGTCCGAGGATTGCTCACTCATTCGGCCAAACGTCTTGAGGAAAAGGCGGCTGAAAACGCTCAGATAGAACAGGATGTGATGATTGCTAAGAATAAGCTCAAACAAGTGTTGGCCAACGAAGAAGCTCTTGAATCGAATAAAGCTTCGACTTTGGAGGCAGAGTTGGCTCACATTAACCAAGTTATCGATGATCTCCACAGCAGAAGAATGGAATTGAACGCCGCTATCGAAACCATTAAGACAACAGAGAAGAAGAGGGAAGTGGTCAGAGCCAGTCCGACTGGGTTAGCCGGGTCTATGCCACTGCCAGGCAAGAAGAAGATCACCACTACTTTTATGGAGACAGACCTCGACTCTATGGATACCAGAGATTTGGCTCACTTTCCCAGAAACTCTAGTTCTGAAGGCGAAGACACGCCTCTCTATGAGAACCTCGAGAACAACAATATTCTAAACATAACGAGTGAATTGTTCTCGGGTCAGTTGCAAGCCGAAGACTTCCTCAATGCTGAAGACATCATCGACGAACAGATGCGACAGTTCTATGGCATAAATCAACAAAAAGTCACTGAAATAAAAACCGTAAGAATTGTGAAACGAGAAGCCGAACGGCGAAGAATCCACTTCTCGAACGGCACCTCAAAGAGTATGGACTCGTTTTGGCCGAGCAGTCAGTTCGACAAAGATCTCATGAGCATTGGGGCCGTCGGCGGCATCGGATCCATTCCTCCGCCGTACTATTACGAGGACAGAGACGATGACATTGAGGGCGACCCCAATGTCAACACTTTGCTCCAAACGGATGACTGCAGTGATGGCAAGCACTGTATGATCGATAGTCTGACCGCTGAGTTCAGAAACAATAATCTGTTCGCCAAACAGAGTCTAATGTCTAATGAGAAACAATCGGTTCAATCGGTGGCACAACAAGAGGTGAACTATATTTTAATTCAGACAAAACTTAGTAATGAATGCAATGAAAGCATGACTTGAAATGAAATGTAACGTAAAGTAGAATATTATTCAATCAATCATTGATTTATTGTTTTGAACGATAATCGTATGAATTAATTAATAACTCAATGAGTTAACGAATGCCGAATTGCATGATAAATATGATTTCAAATTTTATTTCACAGCTCTTCTCTAGGCCTGAGCGCACTCGAAGCGCCTCACTATCACTTCCTTCTACTTCTTGCAACTCTTCCGCTCTGTCTTCTACTCCTTTCCCGTTTCGTTTGACACATCTTCGCCGACTTGAGACTAAATATGGCCGACTTAGCACTGGTCGCAGACATCATACCATATCTAGCAGTCATCCCCACCTGTCTGAGTCTGAGCATAAACCTGCTAATTCGGTACACCAACTCTCCATTGCCGACAACTTCTTTGTTTCACACCTTCACTGCTTCCCCTCTTCCGCTCCACTCATCTCTTGGCCATTATTTGACTGACATTTTGTTTTATGTCCAGATCTCGAAGATGTGGCGCTCGCGAGACGACTCGTCCGTTGAACTCAGGCACAGGAATGTCAACACTCCTGACATCGTAAAGAGTACTATCAAAAAGAGTGATGATTTCGAAGAAAATCTTATCGATCGAGAGGTATGTCTTCACTTAAGGATACCAATGATTGATAGTTAACATTTGACAATCTATGCTTCAGCTGATGCTTCCGAAGAAGATCGAAATCCCTGAGCGATACATCCGCGACGACGATCCCGAAGAGATGTCTGCGTCAGAAAAGCTTAAGCGCAGTATGAAAGCAGAGATGATTAGACGCCGTCTCTCCGAATGTGCCACTTATGAGGATCTCAGACGAGACACAAATCAAAGCCAAACACTGTCCTCGTCGTCGTCTTCCTCTGCGGTCGGCTCTGAAGAGAACGGCTTAAGTGAAGAAACCAAACTGAGACTGAACGAAGAGAAACGAAGACGAGCTCAGTTGCTGGCTCTCAACCACGAGTTGGCCAAAGAAGTGATGGAACGCAGCAGAATAGTAGCAGGTATTGGCCGGACTGGACCCGACTGACCACTGCATGTCCGAGCGGTCGGTTCGCATGCGTTCGACTTTGATTTGACTTATGATTGACGTTATGTTCGTTTTGCAGCCAATAACGATAACACAAGCTCTTAATGTTTGCCTCGATTTCGTTGTTTTCAATAATAAGTTGATTTCGATTTGTTTTAAAGGTTTGTTTAATTGTTTTGCGCTTATGTTTCATGTTTTATTGCCAAACATTCGTTTCCTTTCTTGCTATTGACTCAATTCTTACTGAATATAACTATTGAAAGACAGCCAAAGTTTGATTGACTGATAGTAGAAGTGTGTCCGACGAGACACCGATGCATGCAGTGAGTGATGAGCTGCACATTCTGCTGATGGAACTGATTCTTGTTTAACTTTAATTGTGTTATATTGTTAACCTCTTTGTCGGACACTTCACTACCGAATGTCTAAAACCTGAATCTAAACCTAAAACTGTTTTAATCCGTTGTCTATAGAATTGGAGAATTATTTAAGACTTTCAAAAGTTTTGTCGACAAAAAGGAATTCGCTTTAAGAATGTGTTAACAATTGTGTGGACCTATCAGTGACTGAACTCATTGTCGGCTTTGACCTCAAACTAACGACCCTTTTGTCTAAACCCTAACCGTTTGACCGAATGACTGAACCATTTGATTGTCCCATAGTTTTGGCCACTTTGGCCAAACTCGACGACAATTGCTTTGAGAAGAGCTCCAGATTTGACGAAATCAAGAGTTTAAGTGAAAAAGACTTAATCGAAATGATTGAACGCGAATGGCCTCAAACCAACCCGTCATCCACTCAGTGACCTCTTCCACGGCCAACGAGCCGACGCCCGACACCACTCCCCAAACCGGACCAGACTTTCTTCGATTACTTCAATTAATTGATTGAATTTATGCTCAAAATTGGATTAACTATTGACTTTTGAATTAATAGATAAGACTTTATAAAAAAATATTGACATAAATTAGGTATAAATTACTTGAAACTAATGCAAAATCGGTTGCGGTTTATATGAAAATATTTGAACCAATCGTACCATTGATTCGATCAACAATTATCTAACGATTCCAATGCCATCGGCAGAAGAGTCGCAAACTCTTCGGCCATCAAAAACCTTTCCGTTTATTCCTTTTTTATAAATATTTATTTATTTCATTATTTTTATTGATTATTATAACGTTTTTATATTTAATATTTATTATTAAAAAACATTTGAGTTTTGCAGCAATTTATTTGAATAGAAGTTTAAGAGCTTTGGATATATTTATTGCAATTGATGTCTAATGAGTTGTCGATTGACTCACTTATGAATATATGGCACATGACTTGTATTATATGTAATTTTTTAAAAACTAATTAACAATTATTAATTAATTAATTATCGATTATTGCAATAAAATTCAATTTTTCAAACAAACTGATTGGGAATTAAAATCAAATCATTGAATCAGTTCTAAAAGTTCTGATAAGAGTCGTTCAGTTGTGCCGCACATCAGCGCCGCTATTGAGCTATGAATGGATGCATTGGATCGCCCGTACAGTGCTCTCCACTATTGAACCCAATTATGATTACAATTAATTACAAATTAAAACTAATTTCGATTATTTAATTAAAAGTTTTATATAAAATCAATTCTAGTTTTATATTTAAGACCAAATCCTGTCAGTCATTATTGAATATCTAGATTATAAAAACAATTAAATCAAGTAAAACAGTTATGAGGGCTGTGTTGGCGAAAGGTGTGTCATATGGTGTGTCTGTTTGTAAACCAATGTATAGTTAAGATCATACTTCACAGAATCTTTTCTATAGTATGTTTCTCGGGCTTCATATCGAACTATGGAGTCAGCCTTAGCCACGATGACGAGCGATGGCATTCCTTCCTGAGCGCGAAGCCGAGCCGAGACTGACCTCCGGGTCGGACTCGCTCATTGATGAACGTTCCCGAAGACTTTCTGTCCGAGGGAGGGAAGGAATGCGATCTGAGTGGTGAACAAAACATTTTTAACTAATCAAAAAACAGAAGCATTCAATACAATGACAGCACAAGTTTGGTTGTAATCCAGGCAACAATGAGTGAGGTTATTGTCGTATTGCGTCCGGCAATGAGCTGACAGTCCCTACTCTAGAGTTTGTTTACACTGAAGTCATTTAAACGCAACGTTTGACTGACTTTCGCCACAAATGCACAAAAGGTTTTTAGTCTTTGATTGTCAACGCAGACAACGGTATGTACGACGACCTCATTGTTCTGTCTGTCGATAAGAGCAACAACTGTTCCCACAAATTCGATGTCAATCATAATCCTAGCAAAAGACGTGTCGACTTCGATGACAACACTATGTAAGACATTGTCGTTAATTGAGGCCATATGTCAACTGATGTTTGTCTGATAGCCATCAATGGATCGACCGATTGGGCGAAGAGTCGGCACAAGTATTGGTTCGACCGATTTGTTTCAGTTCCTAATCAATTGACTTCTTTAGGCGCAATCTCTTAGGCAGTCAATCACTTCATACAAGAAACTGATTGACGACAAGACAAACGACAGAATCTATTTATTGCTGAACTCTCAGCCGAACCGCAACTCCGGTAATGCCTTCGTTGCGGTCGGTTTCGTGAGGTTCGGCACAAGAAATCTCTGGTTCGCAGACAAGGACAACACAAATCTTCGACCAGTCAACAATTGCATCTGCATTCTGGGTAAGTGTTAAGACCTGTGCAACAAAATTGAAGTCTAATTATGATTGCGATGACAATTGCGAAGACTTCTATGTCCGCCACCAAAGACAAGGTTTGGGACGCTTTCTGATCGGTCGTGTGATTGACTCGCTGTCAAAGCCGGCCAATCAGATGGCGTACGACAGACCCACTCAAGCGATGCTCACATTCCTGGTTAAACATTTCGGTCTGAATCAAGCCCTACGACAACACAACCACTTTGTTATCTTCGATTCGTTTCGCTTCGACTAAACATTTGTTTCGCGCGTTTCACAACATTTGTCACTCAATTGCAATGATTTATAGTTTTTAGTCAAACGACTTGACATTGATTTCTCATTTGGGATAATCTGTGATATATTTAACACAAATCCTCAATCAATTACATTATTTAACTAAATAGATGTCTATTAATAATTTGATTTTTTATTCGAGACTTTTATTAAAACGTAGAGAAAATATTATTTACAGAAAAATCAATATTTAAAACCAATTATAATAACATATTATTTGAAGAAATAAAGGAAGAAATGAATTAATAAAACCAAATAACGAGAACTTATTCTTCGTTTTTATCGTCGACTTTGGCGTCTGTTTCGCTGCAGTCGTTGTCTGTCGAGCTCAGAGACCAGTCGGTCGACGGTCTGATCATGAAAAGCCTGAAGAGGTCATTGTTGGCGTCGATGATGTCGTGAACTTCGCTAACATCTCTCTCGTCCTCCAACTCCAACGCGTTCTCTGCTTCGCCGATGGCTTCGGTGAAGGCCAGCGGTATCTCTGTATAGAGAGGGTGTTTGTGCTCATCGACGGCCAATCTCTCGATCATATTATAAGCGATTTTGGCCTCTTTGGTCACCTTAAAAGACACGACCGACAGATACACCAAATCGCGGGCCACGTCTGTATAGTTCTTCAGTTTGATCTTCGCTGATAAGTAATCGTAAGTTATTTCATCGCCGGCGGTGAACAGCATAGACATGACGTTCTCTACGAGCCAGGTCTCAGGCAGTTTGATGATTGTCTCCAACAGAGGAAGCACTTCTGGCCAACAAACAACAAACAACTTCTTATAGAACAAACAATAAGCACAAGACTTACCGCTTCTACTTCTTCGCGGATCAGCGCTCAGCGATCTTTTGCAGTACTGATACCAC
>JAUJYQ010000099.1:0-11490 GCA_033995645.1 Hemileius initialis | reverse complement strand
AGAAGAATAAGTAGATTACCGAATGATATATACAGAGAGTCGACCACTGACTGAGTCGTTCAGTCACTCGTTATTTACAGTCACAGTCCTCGCAGAGAAACAAATTTATTCTCAAAATCTTATTCTTATTGAGCAAATGATTTGTTGCCGTTTTTATAGCCAATGATTACACTATTAAATGCAATATATTTTCTAATATTTCGTGTGAAGTATCTGAAGATTTTGCGGAGGGATCTGTAAGGCTGTGCACAAAGGGTAGTGCACTGTGTCTGGTGATTGTGGTCACTGTTCGGACGGCTTATTGTACTTTGAAATGTGATTTGTGTTCATATGATTGCTGTACAGTTAGAGTATTATATAATAAAAACATTTATTCATATATCTATAACTAATATGTTTTGATTCGATGCTCAGATGTGGTGATTCGGTGCTAATGTTGGGCTGATTTTGTGGGTTAACCAGCATTTGCTTGTATTATATGTTTTTATGCCATAAAAATAATTTCATATAATCTCTAATATAAGGCAATAAAAGGCTCACATATTTCAAACTAATAGTCTGAGAGTTGTGTGTATTGTCTGGAATGGAGTGATTCCGTCATTCGATGGCTGAATTGATCAGTTCTTGTGTCTGAGTAACGGAATTCCGTGACTATTGTGATAGCATTCGTGACAACAGCCGAACGTCACTAATCCGGTGGCGGTCGGGAACTCTCGGGAACAGCGCAAACACTTTTCATTTTGCGGCTCTTCGTGTGTCTTGAGGTGAGCCCTGAGATTGCAGGCCAGAGCGAACCTCTTCTGACAGACCTCGCACTCGTGCGGCCGATCGCCTAATCATCGCAATAATAAATTGAGAATTAAATTCCTCCGAATCGGATGAAAGGCAGAGGCGAACACTGATTGCATGCGCACCTCATCATTAGGTTGGATATGAGTTTTCGCTCATAACTCAGATTATAATCACTAATCTATGACCATATTTACTAAGACTTAATGAGCAGTGATTTTGTGATGTGTGGGCGAACTACTAATGGGATGCCGTTCGCCAGTTAACAAGCAATCACTGACTTAACGCAACTTATGGAGAGCTCTACTCCTAGTCTTCCACTGTCTCTGACTTTCAACGAAAAAAAAGTGAAAAAGAAAAATATTCTCTGCTCTGAGTTCGTTGTATTGGCTGTGAGTCTGAGTGTACATCGCCGGCGATTAGTATTCTTAGCAGGTTTTAGGTGTTAGAGTGAAAAATTGGCTAGATCAAAACTGTTTGCCAATACAAGACTAGCAGTCCTTTCGTTTCTATTGTATTGAACGCTAATTCTGTTTATCAGACGAGCAATAATTCATTTATTACGATTTGTTTTGACACTGATTTTCATTTAATATTCAATTTGAATGTAAAATACATTTAAAAGTAAGAAGAAAAATACAATTTTCATAACGAACCTGAATGTAAATACATCTGAAAGCAAGCAAAACAAAAACAAAGAATTAGATTTATAGTTCAATTATGAGCGCAAAGGCAACGCAAAGATAGCCAGCGATTGAGGCGAAGAACCGGCGGCTGTCAGTGATATACCGGCAGCCGGTCTGACACCTCATCGCTGGCTCTCCCGCAGCCGTTCCCTTGGCCACTCACATGGTTCCTAAGGTTGGTCTGTTTGCTGAAGCCTCGGTTGCAGATCTGGCACTTGAAAGGCCACGAGCCGTTGTGTACGTACCTAAACGTAACAGGAATTATATGACATTTAGTTTGTATAATAATTTAATTTAATTGTGCGAATAATGTGCGAAACACTTAAGCCATTAAATTATGAAAAATTCTGACAATTATTTTCTGCACCGATGAACAGAATAGCAAAACTGACAAAAAACACACTTTTTTCTCAGAATAGACTGTCTTATAGTTAACTAGTGATATGTGGTGTAGAGAAATGGTTTACTCACATATGGCTCTTCAGATCACCCGGAGTTGGACTGCAAAACAAACAAAAGCGGATATATTAGTGTGAGTTCAGAGGAGATATCAATAAAAATGGAAAACTAAGAAAAAGTTTTTGGTCGAAGCGATTATTTTCAAGATCACGAAGACCTGTCTCACTGTCAGAGTCAGTGTCTCTCTCGCACTACGGTCTGTAACAGTCGTCTTATAATTTAATTAATTGGATCTCAGTTTTGAGGACATATTTCATAAGCAGAAGTCGAGACACAGTCACAGAGAAAGAGGACATTGAAATCAGTTGAGAATACTTACAAACTTTTGCTGCAGAGCTGACAGGCGTGAGGTTTTACCTATGAATGGATGACAAGACCAACAGATTAGTGATTCGTCTTTTTTATTATTCCCTCTTTTTTTTATTAACAAAAAAAGTAAGGTAATTTTATTTTCCATCCAAATAATTGGATTATTAAAGAAGCAGATTTTTGTCTCAACTCATTTCTTTTGCTCATTTTCTAGCGTCAAACGAGCGAAAAAATTATATAATTTAAAGGTTGCGAAGCAGTGGAGCGAAACAAAAAATGTGAGATTCATATGAGAGATAATATTTAATTAGACCAGAGATGAGTTGAGAGGCCGAGGAATAGCTCACTAGTGGTGGTGTTGTGTGTGATAACCATTTATAATGAGTTTGACTGCAGTCACAGCGCATTACTGTTGGGTAGAGTCGGGTACTGTCGGCCAGTGTCGGGTCGGACAGTGTTTTGTGTGAGAAAATATTTAAATAAAACATTAAAGCGATGTCGACCTAAACGGCGATAATTACATCGGACATCACTGTTCTGTCTCTTTCAGAGTCTGCACCACAAGAACAGGTAAAAGCAATTTCCAGCTCTTTATTATTCTTTGGAGGATTAGCGAACTACTTATTTATTATTAATGTGCACACTATTACTGTTTTGCCATTATGTGTGAGCTCAGGACAGGTGAGTGAATGCGAGCCAAAGGTTAGCGCCGAAGCAAAAAATTGTTATGCGATGTCATGCAAAGTCTTATATGTCTTATGTCTTATATGCATCTCACATAATAAGGGTATCACTACTGCCTCCGAGGGCTGCAAACTATGCGTCCAATTATGGCTCTAACCAGAGGTGAATAGTCGCTACTGTGCTCGCACTCCGAGCTCTCCAACACTCAGGACTGGATGTCAGAGTCAGACCCGATGAGAGACTATGGGAACGACTTTGAGAAAAGCGAAATCGAGTGAACATTATTGCGTTCATCACATAATGAGGTGCACAGACAGTACTGACAGCACAGCACTGACAGCACAGCACAACCTCACCAAACGCTATCGCAACCCAACGCAAGACATCGCAACCGATACGTGTTATACAGAGTCAGACTAACTCAGAGCCAATTTTATCTCATTTTCTCTCTCGTCATCCCATCACTGGTCCGATCGCTGGTCTCATAGCCCGAGGGCTGGCATTTCTTGTGTGCGATTATGTCATTTCGTGCCGTCATAAACAAAATACTATTCGTTACAAGCGATGGCTCTAACTATAAAATGAGAGAACAGTTGAGATATTGTCGTGCAGTCCAGTCCTCTGCAGACAGTAGAGACCTATTATTCAACCAATTGTGCACTTTTCCGATCATTTTCCCGAACGCCATAACACTATAAAAACTTTGAACTACTATTACACCGAACGCAAGTCTGACTCTATTGGTCTTCGAATGGTCTTCGCCTTCATTAGTGAACGATTAATCTCCGAAAGAGTCTGAAAGAGCTTTAAATAGGTTTACGCACCGCAAACAAGAAAAGCAATTCTGAGATTATATTATGCTTTTGCTGACCGTCTCAGAGCGAGTGAACTGTCGGTGCGAGCGATGCGAGAGATGGGTTCAATCGCTAAGTCCTAAGTGGATCAAAATTAAAAGATGTGCCACAAGTGGTGTATTTGCATGGCATTGCCGGTGTGTTGCACTGTTGCGATGTAGCATGGTGCATTGCCAATACACCTGAGCACTCATTTAGCTGTGCATCGCGTGATCCAACTGTCAAAGTGAATATCGCGAACTTCACTTGACCTTCAATACGTCGGTTCCGAATCGTTTTTATAGAGTTCTGCTGTACTTCTTGAGCTCAGCCATGAATCGGCTGCTGTGTTACGAAAGCCACCCCTTGGCCCGAGGCTGTGCTCGATAGCACATCATACCGAGGGTAGTGCACACCTACTAGAGGGTGACTGCTATGACCCTCTGCCTCGCCGTCGATGCCTGGCTCTGATAGCCAGTCATCAAAGAGTAATTGTCTTTTCAGTGCAAATCAAGTCCCACATCAAAAGCATTATATTTAAGATCGAAATCATATTAATTTCGATCAATAAGAAGGGGAAATGTTTTATATAATAATCAGGAGATAGGGATTGATTGCAATTATTTTCCACACAGAAGTAAGTCAATTGTTGGCAATTGATCCCAAGGTATGCGTTTATAAACAGGAATTGATTAGCTATCGGCTCATATTTGCTGAGATAGTCACTTATTAATGTATATTTGGCGCAATTATCTCAAGGAAAGCTTAAACTTTGCTTTTCTTTAGGAACGCATAGCTTTTGATTACACGGCTTGCGATAGAAAAAACGCCAAACCGTTTGTGTTCGTCGGTTGCGATCGGTTTTGGCGAAGGCTTTCGTGTCTGATATGCCAAACGGGAGTATAAGAAAAAAGTTAAAATCGATATGATTTGCGATCACAAACCGATTTGGGTGTGGATTCTCATTTTGATTAAAAAAACGTAGGATGCCTTTGCCAGGGAGATACAGGGAGATACCTGCAAGTGCTCAACCAGTGCTATGCTGTGCTATGCTGTGGTGTGCGCCTGTGCTCACTCATGTCAAAACAGGATTACGCCGACCAACAGATACGCCGAGAGAAACGCGTAATTCAATAATGAAGAAAAAAGTTTTGAACATTTTTATTCAAAATAAAGCTCAAACTCATTGGAATCGGTGTTGGAATAGCATTGAATTGGCAGCCAATCGACAGCAAAAAATAAGAGAACCAAGACTTGCATGGGTTGTGTTAAATATGATTCGAGAGCTACCAATATATTTACGACCAGAATATTTATATCTGTCATTAGATGACGAGAATTCAGTAAATATTTCCTCGTTTTTCGCTTCAAAATTAACATTAAAGACATCAATACTGTATGGGAACTAAAAATAAAGAAAAGATGGTTTGGAAAGAGAAACAAAAAGAATCTAGTTGGAGTGCATCTACACTTGCAGTGCTTGCCAGGCTGTTTGGCTGGTATGGCATGGCTTATATTGATGGCTCGCATCGATTCCATCAATTAATGGCTCATTATTGGCGCACAAACCTTATTAACGATACGACTCAGACGTTTACTTTTAATCTATCATTAAAATAGTGGTACAGACTTGCAGTGTCTGTGCGTTTGCATCGCTGCTAAATATTTTTTTTGGAGTACTTATTTTATTTTTGTGCTTTCGACTCATTCGCCTCTATCTCGTCGACCGATTCTTATTTATGATTGCATTTTTAAGAGTTAAAAAGTGGCCATCACTTCGATCACTGCCATAACTAACTAATACCGATCGCCCGTTCACTCAATCGTCGAGATATCCGATAGTTTTGTGTCACTCTTTTTTCGTGTCTCTAATCTGTGAGCCATCATAAGAGCCATCGGTGAATGTCAGAGATACTCTTCACCACAAAAGAAGCAAACGAGTAATGCAGTCGACACTGCACTCCAAGCGATACATCAAAATGTTTTTATCGTCAAATAATAGAACTTTTCTCTTTATGAGGCTTTTATTTGTTGCACAAAAATTTCTGTTTCTCTTAAAAATGGTCTCAAAAGAAAAGAATAAGAAATGATTATTTTGGAGCAGACTTTTGCTGATATTATACACATTCGCGACTGCAATCAACTGACAACTGACTGGAAATTGCAATTTTATGCGATCACAGAATGGACTGAAAATGTATTAACACTAAAGATTGTTATTTACATCGCCAGAGCTCTCCATTTCTATAACAATCTATTCATAACTTCACTAAACCATCGCTGCTATTCATCATTAGTAATAATATTAAGTTTTTTTTTCACTCAAAATGAAAAGAAAAACAATTTTTTGCTCACAATTGCTCGGTTCGGACGGAGAATTGGAAGGGAAAGGCACTGAATAGGAGAGTACCAGAGAGTCACTCTTTTAAGTGACTTATCGTCGAAGACTAAATACAGGCTTTGGCTCTGACTTTCTTATCATTTCTTTTTTGTTTTGCTCAGTCTTTCATTTGAGAACAATATTTGGTTGCGATGGTGTGTCTGCTTCTGATCTACATTTAAGGATACGCTTTGAAGACAGCTCTGGCTCTGGTCTGCCAGTGCTTTACGGCCAGCACTGTCTGCACGCAAGTAGTGATCTGTTCTGTTCGAGTCATTTGAGGCAATGGTCTGCACAACAACTCCACTGCCAAATGATAGCTCAGTGCCAGTGATTGCCTGTGCGCTCGATTCGCACTACTATTGCACATCTCAACAAATAATGGCCTATCGTCTCACAAACAGAACATCAGATTTCAGACACATCACAACCGATCAGTTCTGTGCTGTGCTGTGCTGTGCGGACCAGACATTAGGCATCAGAGCAGCGAATATAAAATGAAAATAAAGTTAATGAAAGATCTGGCCCTCAATAAAGACAGAGCGCAGACCTCCTTCAACATCGCAATCATCGACTTTTCGCATCTCCACCTCTCAGACAATTGCTGTGCAGAGCCATAGAGCACACCATAAGAGCAGAGGCTGTGGCTCTATGTTTGCCAAAGCGTTGTTCCAAGAAGGGAATTGTTTATTATATAGCAATAGCCAGGTAGAGCCCAACCGCCCATCCAGTAGTGCCAAACCCTAAAACCTTTTAAATGCCTTCAAAAAAGCTATTTTTTACACGAATCTATCGCTGCGTTAGAGTCGACTAAAATGTGATATTTCGGTCCCAAACGAGAAAATTGGTTATAAAACAAGTACTGATCAAAAGGTTTGCGGCAGAAGAGAGCGCACACACACAGCACACAACGGGATACCTATTGAATCAAAATTACTTGTCATAAACACTCACTCTTTATATTGAAGTCGAGTCTAATTTTTATTTTCGTATTATTCATAATCGGCTTTCAGTTGTGTAATACCGATGAGTCAAATGGGCCGCTAATTCATCCGCACAGTAGAGCACAACCCGTAGCGCACAGGTAGCCGACAGAGCCTCTCCTTAGTGTCTATCTGTTTGTGCCTTACATTCTGACGTCTGATTACAAATTTCCTTTTAAATGGTATTATGTTTTTGTATATATGTCTAGCAATTCATAACTTATATAACTCATAAGCCATTTATTAGAAGAGATGTAATGAGATCACAGTCTGAACAGACATCGCAAGAAATATATCGAAAAAATAAACTTAAATTATAGTCTTTGTATCTTTGAGTTCGGTTCGGAAATAATTTTTTTTCTTTAATCTCAATAATTCTTGTAATTCTCGGTCTGAGAACTCAGAACAAAAAGAAGACTTCGGGTCCAGACTTAATGACTAGCGATCTCTCGATGTTTAATATGGCTCTGACTCCAGATATGCTAATCTGTCGCTCGATATTATATATTGTGTGAGCACAACATCTAATGGTGAGGCACACAGTCAATGGTCGGCCGAAGCCGTGGCCAGAGCTTGTGCTGATGGGACGCACAGCACAAGTTTGGGTGTGATATAACTGGCAGCGACTGCACCTTCGAGTCGAGCGCCGAACTGAAACTCATTCTCGAGTACAACACTTAAGGCAACCGCTCCTTGTTTTAGGAACAGTCGTTATTTTAGTATTTCGTTTTTTTGTCCGATACTTTTACCATAAATAAGATCAATTACTTTTCGGTACATTACTGGCCGGTGCTCTACAGCACACATAGGATTGGTCTTAACGGACGGTCTGCGAGTGCTGTTCAAACAGAGCCCGCAGACAATTAAAAAAGGTCTGAACGTGCCTTCAGATGCCTTCGGATGGTATGGTTCGGACATAAACACACATTAGAACTGAGGCCCAAATGCTTTACTGTTTTTCAAACTTTGCTTTTAAGAGAGAAAAAAAACTTATTATCAATGAATTGAGTGAAGGCCTAAAATAACAGATACACTACACTACTCGGCGATACTCTTGGCACTACTCATCGGCACAAGTCGTCGGTGACCGCACCCTGACGTTCATAAAAAGTTACGCTAAGCTCACTGTCAAACCCATCGCCAGATCTGTGTTCGTTTCTGAACTACATTTACCAGATTTTGAAGGCATTTCCAAAGGTTTCGCTATTTATTAAATATTTACAGTAAAGACAGTAAAAGGCAAGTTGGCAAGGCACATTGGAATGTCATATAAGGACAAAATAGGACTGAAGAATATGTCTCTCCTTTGGAACACCATTTGTGGAGAATAAAGCGACAATTGTTTAGCGAATTGTCAAACAATTTCTAGTTTTGTACCGCATTTGCAGAACAATAGTGTTATACCTCTTGACGTTATGTTTTTCAATATGTGCTGAGCTCTCGAAGAGTGTAAATAGAATGGAGTGGAAGCGCATCATTGACTGCACCGACTCTTCCGATCCACTCCTTATGACAGACGTCTGCCAACGCTTTCAAAGTAATAATTAGTTTTTATATTCCTCTATATATCGACACTTCCAGTGATTCGCCAGAAAAAGAGATTTTCTTCAATCGATTGATTCGATAAAATAGTTTTATAATAATATTGAAAAAAGTCTTTGTCTGCGAAGAGAGAAAACTTGTGACCGATTATTATAATTTGCGATATCAGAGCACAGAATCCAATATTTTTTCGGTCACAACAGCATCGCATCAAATGATAGATTCGGAGAGCGATTCAGATGAATATGCTTTTGAAACAAACAATATATCGCTGTCTGCGCTCTCATGGCTTCAATGACTTCACACATACAATGGAAAAACAATTGCCACGGCTTTCGTGTATCGGAATCTCAGTCATATCGAGTGTGGGTATTGTGTATTATGTGCTGATGTGAGAGGAGAGGCCGACCGACCCAACAGACACAGCACAGCACAACACACACAACACTATACTAGTACAACACAGTCCGACCCATTGTGTTGGCGTCGCATCGCATGTATCGCACGCTTACTTAACCACCGCATAACTGACTGACTCGGGCTGTGCTGTGCTGTACAGCACTGGCCCTCGAATGGCACGCTTGACGGCGAACGCACTTTCGTATGCAAAACATTACCGATTATAATGAAAAATTAGACAAATATTATTTACCTTGTTATGGGTCATGCGATGATAATAGAGGTTAGAGCTGGCAGTAAATCGTTTGCCACAAATAGGACCTAATAGTGATTTAATTGCACATTAGACATGGATGTAAACAAGTACATTTAATTGATTTTAATGTATTTATCATTAGATATGCTTTTGGAGCACAGCCTGTGTCAGACGAGAGCACTGGTCACTGGAATTGGGCTATAAGTCAATGCATTGACTTCGCTATCAAAACCAGTGATGCATTCAATGACATACTCTATGATTAGTATTATTGAGATTTAGTTGTCATTCAAAGCGGAGAAGTGTCTCGAAGTCACAGTCACAAGAAGTCACTTACACTGATGCGGTTTCTCTCCGCTGTGGATCCGTCGGTGAGTATTCAATGAGCTGGAAGTACTGAATCCCTTACCGCAGACGTCGCACACGTGAGGCTAACACACAGACAAATGTTAGGTTAGATGTCTCGCATTGGGATCAGTCGTTAATGCAATTAAATGCTTGTCTCAGACATTAATCACTGGTTATCTGTTACTTATATTCAATCGTTTCTATTCGAGGCATACCTTTTCGCCGGTGTGTGTCCTCAAGTGTCGCCGCAATAGTGACGGTCTGTCGAAGGCTTTGCCGCAATATTCGCAAGGTAACATTGTCCTCTCCCTGGGCTTCTTCACTACGATAGCGGTGACAGGGGTGACCTTAGAGATGGGATCAGGTGAACCGACACTGGGACTGACGATAGGCGAGCGCTTGCCGTTGGACTGTTCGACTGCCACGAGCTTTGATTTTATGCTATTTATCTTATTGTGAAGAATCGAGTTCTGCAGCGACAGACTCAGTGATGACTTAGACTTTGTCGACAGGTCCAGCGATATGCCGACCAGTGATGGCTTTTGATTTTCGTTTTGCGATGAAATAGATATCGACGATGAAGATGACAGCGATGAGGCTGAGGAGGGCGAAGCCACCAAAGACATAGACAGATCCAGTGGACTGTCTGTTGGGCACAAACCGATTGAATCGATTATCGTCTCATAATTTATTGCAAATTAATGCTATTTTTAAATTCATTTTCGATATATCGGTCAAAATACTAATTATTTTATATTTAAACTAATTTTTTTTGTAACTTTAAAGTCAATTAATTACTGGTTAGAGATTTAAAAGCCGTTAGTCTCTAAAAGAGGAGGAGAAAAGAGCGCTGTTCTCAGGGATCGGAAGCAAGAAAATTAATTTTCTCGTAAATCATAGAGTTTTAAGACGAGAGCCGAGAATAAGAAAAATAGTATTTTAATGTTGTTTAAGTAAAAAATGATTATCACTGTTAATTTGAATGCTTTTTTGTATATCACTGTTAATTACCCTGTAGAGTTTGGCGGCAAATGAACGTGTGATGGTGTGACCGGAGTAATGGCGTCGACGCCAACAGCGACGGGTAAAGCGTTGTCTGCGGACTGAAGGCATCGGAAAGTTTCTTACAGTCATAATAGACCATAATTTCGGTGTTTGGCGCGATGTTGGCTATTGTCTCGTAGATCACTTCTCCGCGGATTAGCCGTCCGACCACATTGACCGCGTCGGTCAGTTGGTCCATGTGACTGACGAATCGGATCCAATTGCAGTGACGCACCCGCTGGCCATCAACCTCTTGGATCTCGTCGAAGCAGCCGAACCTATGGCGTACCTATTGGTCAGACACAAGCGGGTGATTAGACTCGAGCAGTGATTGCAAAGCAAAGACAAAAATTAGCGAAACGATCGTTCATTTGAATAAATGTTTAATTTAGTTGTGAGAATAGTAATCAGTGGAAGGAATCAAACAATAATTCACTATTTGAGTCCAAATCTCTTTCCCATAAGTTGTCTCTCGTTTTGTGTGATCGCACAGTAATTAACATTTTGTTTTCTCATTCAACGGATATTTTTGTTCGTCTTTTCGGAAATTTATCTCAAAAGTTCTCAAATAATTCAGAACTCAAAGGGAACACCACTTATGGGTTAAGGTTAACACACAAGTAGTGACTCCAGAATCCCAGTTCTGAATCCAATTCAAAGACTTTATCAGTAATTATAAAAGTTTTATAAAAGTTTTTCTCTTAATTCTCTTGACTTTGACTTCTATTTTGTTCTTTATTTCACTTCGACTAACGAACAGTCATTTTTTTCGTTTTGC
>JAUJYQ010000098.1:0-11520 GCA_033995645.1 Hemileius initialis | reverse complement strand
CATTAGTTGTCTAGTTAGTTAGTTAAGTATGAAATACTAAACTGATCATGAGCATTTGAGCATTGTGAGCTGGCGGTGCACCTGAGCAGTGAGCGGGGTGTTCATCGCTGCCATTTATCAACTGTTAAGACCTTTTAATTGCTGTCATTGTCTTTGAAGTCATTGAAGGCAAAGACAGGGACAGTGAATGGCTTTTCTGTGACGAAATTTACCCGAAAGGAGACATTTTGGGCGACGACTCACATAATTAACACAAAAAGACTGCACTTTTGAGGCGCAAAGAACTCAAGCATTTGGTTATATAAAAGATTTTAGACGACAATTATCTCAAATATTTTTTAATAATTTTGGTTCAAATTTCGCTTTTAATTACAATCTGAGGTTATAATTGAAGTTTAAGACGAATAATGGGAACCGACTCCCAGTCTAACCATTCATTCATAATTTGTTTTGTTTTTCTTACAATAGAGTATCGAAAGAAATGTCTACAAAATTAACTCGAAATACAATGATAGTCCGGTGCAGACCAGGGATGGCTAAGCGAGGCCTCTGCTGACCCGTACCCCACAACTAACCACTCAATTATCACCGATCGGCAGTTGGTGCTGTGGTTTGATATGAACAAGATCATATGCTCATTACATACATTATGTATAAATTATAAATAAATTATCTAAAATTTGAATTATTCAACAAATTTAAATAAAAGAGCGGCCTTGGCATCGGCCGCCACAAACAAATGGCCTTGCTGCTGCTCTTGGTCGTGCCAAAGTGCGATTGCTCGCGCGCAAGGCTAGTGCTAACCCCCTAAAAACGTCCGCTGAGGGCCTGGGCCTCGAGCCCCTCGGCTATCCCTGGTATTTACCACTGGATAAAATTTTTCAATTAATGCTTCCATTTCTTAGTAAACAAACAAAAGACATTTAGACTTCTTTTCGGAATGAATTATGAATTATGAATGGATAAAAAGACAATGTCTGCTGACCTCATGGCTCACACGTCTTCGAAATGTCTTCGCGAAAGAGGGAATGTGTTTTCGAAATGTATGTATAATAACAGTCATATTCACACCGTCTGAAAGCACACATATATCTGTATTAATAGAGTTTTTGTACACATTTTGCAAATTATATCTAAAATCTCTTCAGTCTCTTCAGTGGCGGTTGTCGTGTCTGAGAGTCTATGCGATGACCGGCGATGGCGATAGTCAGTAATGAGGTGCTGGCGAGTAGGGCGGGCTGTGAGAGTGGGGGTGATGTAAAGGACTCTGGTGGTGACCACCGCTGCTGTCGTGGGGGCTCATCATCATCGAGCCGTCCATCGCACCGGTGGGCGGTGTCATCCGCTTCTCCTTCTGTCGCCTATTGCAGAACCAGACCCGGACTACCTCTTTCTCGAGCTGGAGGTGTTCGGCCAGACCGGTAATCTCTTGTGCCGACGGTTTGGGCTGTTTGTGGAAATGTGATTCGAGCGCCCCCTTCACTGAGACCTCGATGGAGGTCCGCTTCTTGCGTTTGCGGCCCTGCGCCGCGATCTTGTCTATGCTGGTCGGCGAGCCGGTCGTACTGTCCGCCTCTTCCAACCATTTGGCGAGTAATGGCTTTAGTTTACACATGTTTTTGAAACTTAACTGAAGCGCTTCGAACCGGCAGATCGTGGTCTGGGAGAACACATTGCCGTAGAGGGTCCCTAAGGCCAGTCCCACATCTGCCTGAGTGAAGCCTAATTTGATTCTTCTCTGTTTGAACTGTTTGGCGAACTGTTCTAAGTCGTCGGAACTCGGCGTTTCCTCTTCGCCGGCACTTTCCGAATGTCTGTGGTCGGGGTGAAGGCCAACGGAGCCGCGATCGTCGAGTCGGCCGTCCAGTCGGGACAGGTCGTTGTGAACACTGAGATCGCCTCTCATGGCCGGGTGCAGGACTTGCGTGGGTCCGCCGCCCGTGTGGGCTAACATACCGTTCATGCCGTAGGCGTGGTGTTGAAGGGGTGACGAGCCGTTGCTGTGCGGCGTCATTGCGGTCATGTGGGCCGACGTCGCGTGCAGTGACGACGGGTGCCACGGGTGCGAAGACGTCATGTGCTGCTGCGTCCGGTGGTGCGCGTGGATCGAGGCGTGCAGGTCAGCGCTGGTCGGCCCGTTCGGCTTGATGTCCTGGTGGTGCAGGCCGTGGATGCCAGACGGTGTCCACGGCGACATGTTGTCCGTGGCGTGCGCTTGAAGTCCTACCGCCCACTGGTGGTGAGCACTGAGCGCGTGGCCGTTCGGACCCTGATTGTGATGCGGCATATACTTGAGTTCGGGCGGCTCGCGGCCGTAGGCCACGTTTTGCGAGGCCACTTGCATGACGTGCTGCTCGTGATGGGACAGATGGTTTAGGTAGGGCGAAGACGAACCAGTGGTGGCCATTCTGCGCGAACAAGTGTGGCACCGGACCGATGCACAGACTGGTTAGTCATCAACACATCAACAGTCAAACAGTTTCAGCACTGATATCACCAAATATTGTATTATTGGCCGAAAGAACTACCGATTTATCACTATTTTAATGAAAAACTTTTTGATATTTTTTAATGCAATGACTTTTTTCGGCACAACTCTTATCAGCGCAAAGAACGGCAAAAAATGAACAAATTTTCGAGATTTTTATTATTTTTCTTATTTATTCACTGAAATCGATTGCACGAACAAAATGAACAAATTATTAAACGAACAAAACTTGTGTTTTTGTTCTTTATTTATATCGAGTTTCACTTTAGACGAGAAATAAACAAACTTTTTGCCGATTCTCAACAGAAAATTTTGGTCTGAATTTGAGTTATGAATAAAACTCAATAATTAATGCGATCTTCAGATAATTTGTTGTCATTTAAAGCATAACTGTTTTGCAGCCAAAAGACGGTTACGAATGTATAATCAATTATATTATGGAATATATAACTGAATCAGAATCAGGCGCTAAACCACTCGTCTCTGGCGAGCGTTGGCTTTGGCTTTAATACCAATACAAACAGTTAGTGTCAATAGTATTGCATTACAACAACTGCTGGCATACGACTCGATCAGAACAGCCGTCCGCTGAAGACACTCACTGCCAACCATATACTGAACCAAAGTCTGGCGAACGACGAGAACTGAGCGCTCACTCGCTTGTGAGGCACGACATTTGCAGCACTTATAGAATCATTGGTCCAAAGGAATCAGTTCGCAGGTTCTCATCGAGTATCGCCTCTACACTCGCTTAAGAACACTCCCATCTGTGCCGCGCATACATATGATGGTGAGTGCGCTCACCAGTGATGCACTGCGAGGCTCGGCCCACATATGCCTTCCACAGAAGGTCGTCATGGGATCAGAGTCTGTATCGAAGTCACAAACAACATGAGTGTGTGCCGAGTGGTCGGAGCCACGGCTGCCAAGAGGGCTGGCCTCCAACCCGCCCCTGACAGTGATCGATGGCTCCGGCTTTGACTCATGCCTGTGCCTCACCAGCGCTGTGCCGATGGCTGGGCGGCGACCAAACACTGAGCATGAAATTCATGACTTAAGAACCAGAAGAATAAGTGAAGGCAAGACTAGTGCCAAAGCCTGTGCCTGTGCTGTAGTGGTGGAGCGGTGGAGCGCCGATAGCACAGTAACAGGTGCTCTACTGACTATCGTTTTACAATTTGATTGAAACAGAATCACAACAGAAAGCAATTCTGCGGACAAACACTGACTGACAATAGGAAGACAGAGACAAACAAAATATAATTTCATTTGCGATACACTTCTTCTATGGCTTACGATAACGAGTTTCTCACAAAAGCAAATAAAACTTTTTTTCGAACCAAAGATTTCAATAATAGCGCTCAGAATGACTGCAAATATAGATATTTTTATATAATTGAATGAATCGTTCGCTTGTGTTGGGTGTGAAGTGCCGTTCGCTTTCTCACGAGATAACCAATTAGGAGGAAAAGTCATCGCAAGTGTCACAAGACGTGGGACACCGATAGATCGGCAAATATCAGACCTGTTAATGACATTCTGTTCGCTTTGGAGTTCTCCAGTGCCGGCACAACACTGACAGCACAGGCCGTCCAGAGTTAGCACAACTAACGAGTGGAGTCGTGCCATCTGTTAAGGCTTCGCAAAGGAGAGCGAACAAACTTTTTTTGACCGCCTATTGCTCTTCGCCTTAATTTAGTTATTAAGACGTGATTGTAATGAAAGAGAATTAAAATAAGAAGAAGAAAATTAAATAATGTGTTGGCTTTTCTAGTGGTCTCTTAGTGTTGTTTTTCTGGTCGATCGGATCGCAATCGATGGCAGCTATTATGCTATTAATTATTCAATAGCTGTGTTTAGGGCTTAACTCAGGCATTGTCCGCAATTGCCTCGATTGGAGGCATCGCTTCGATTGAGAAAACAAACGTATAATTATTTAAAACATATTGTGAATAAATAAATTGCATTTGAATACACTTAGGGCTCAACAGATAGTTGTAAATACTGTTAAACAGATTGTTTGGTTATATTTATACGAATTACATATTTTTTGATATTCGTTATTAGTTTTCATATATAAAAGAGATATTATTAAGAGTTGTTTCGTTCGCTTATTGATTGTATGAATAATTTCTATATCATATGAATTTTTCATTACTCTCTTATCTGTTGAGATTCGAGTCGAGTCCAGGACTTCGATTGTTTCTCTCGACTCAACAATAAGAGAATCTTTAGATAATAAGTCGCCGAAGAAGTCGTATTTTGATTGTATTTGCAGAATCGCAGCCAAAAGTAAAATCGAGTGCAAGAAAATATATAATACCTTCCAATGTGTATCGACTCAACTCTCTCGAAAAGCCTATTCGAGTTGTCTTTTGTTTTTCTCGCTGATTAATATTTGATGAGTTGACAAATGCCATGTTTGAGACACACATTCAGTCTTTCTCTTCACTTCTCTGTCTTTGTTTTCAGTTTCAAGAGTCAGAAGAAAAAACTTTTGACCGAAAAAAATACGTGAAAATTATTGCAAAATCTAAGACTGTGTGAAGTGGGCGAAAGTGAGGCCCAAATCCCATATTATTGTTAGTATTACTTTTCGTCAACAATTGACAAAATATTTTTTTGCTTTGTAGGCATGACTACCTAAATGAGAGTGTTTTGTGAAATGCAATAGCGATTCGCACAAATGTATAAAACGCTTTGACGGCTCTGACTCCTGTAAATCAATGACACACTGAATGTTATAATATTTGTATCATTTTCTTCCAAGTATTTAATGACCAGCAATGCTGTCATCCGATTGTCATTTGCAGAGACAAGAGCTCAATACACAAAAAAGTTGTATTACTGTTCAAATTTATTCAAATATATCCGACCTTTTCCTGAAAAGTCATTTTCTTTCTAATACCATTAACCAGCTCAAATTAAGTGAAACCTAGTACACAATAGATACAAGGTATAGTTGTACAGTAGTTGCGAGTTATATGCCCCAAATCCTATTGCGATTGCATTTCATTAATGAGCTTAGAATTAGATTACGTTTCGATTCGGATTTTGTCAACTGATTAAGTCTTGGTTGTAAGAGTTGTGCACTCAGGTCTTGGTCAGGGCTATGAAAGCAGCAGACCATCTTGGCAATCGACTGCCAACTATCATAGATACAGCTCTATGACTTATATCGACACAGTTTGTTAGCTCACAATTAAATGCAGAGCAGAGCAGAACTCGAACAAAAATTTCATTGCAATCGACAAATGATTATCTGAGTTGTGATCTGCAATCGTAATGATGATGGTATGCATATATGCTGTGCTGATTCACCGCACCGTTACTACCAATTGTTACGCCAATAAACAAGTTATCGAAACAAAATGCTTGCTATTTCACACACAAAACAATATATCGATTTAAGACTATAAACTAGATATAATTGAAGAAAATGTTGGAAACTTACCAAATGGTTTCGGTCTTTTTTCACTGTTTCATATGATTTATATTTCTTGGAATAATTGACAAGAATACGGTTGAAGAATGTCTTGGAGTGTCTTAGCCGGAGATTGAGATTGAGTCTTGCGATAAGTGTTTTGGTGGAGAGACAGGTCGTTCAGTACACGTTTGGAGAGTCTCGCGGAGATCTCGATTGGCAGTGTGTCTCGTCTCGAGTCTTGAGCACTGACATCGACCGCATATAATGGCAGAACCACTCGAGTAGTTGTATTGAAGAGCAATAGCGCACAGAATTATTACTATCACTGTTGAGCACTACCTATAATGACATCGAGCGCTCACACCATAGCCTAGAGCTGACGATCAGATTCTCTGCCAACAGTCGAGTCTATCAGAGGTGAGCACTTTGGCGGCGATATTGGTATTGGATTCAGTGCTGTAACCGATAGCACATAACCAGCAGAAACAGTGAATCAATGCTATCAATACGAGAATACGATTCCGTTCTGCAGAGGAAAAGAGAAAAAACATAAGAGAAGACTCAAAAGTCACTCAAAACTAAAGCCAGTTCTCCGCCCCTTTCGATATGCAATTTTGGAGCCATCACTCGGTGTTCACGATATAACTAAATATATTGGTTTGGATTGTGTTGTGTTGTGCTGTCGGCCCCGAACGCACTGCAGACCTGTCGGCAATAGGAGTGGTTGTGCCACCACTGGCTAACCATCTTTACCAGTCATACGTAACTCTTACTCTCACTCCAGTCTTAGTCAAGTCAGTCCACTCCAGTCCCGCTCAGGTCGGCTCAGCTAATGGACAGTCATTCGATACACAAATCTGAGATCACTGAATGAGAGAAAACCAATTTCGAGGGAAGAGAGTCAGAGAGCGCGACTGAGACAGACTTAGACCTGGAGTGAGAATTAAACAAAACCTGAGTTCATATTCAAAACTCAAGACTCAAACTGAGACTTTAAACTCAATCACTTGTTTTGCATAAATATCCGCAAAAAATACCATAAATACCCTACTCATAGCAATTATTGTGTCCGCAGTTCAAACTTAAATCCCTTAAATACAGTGTTCAATCACTTTCGAGACGCTATTATTCCTGACAATTGTTAAACAGATTCCCCGCTCTGGCAATCATTTGCCTAATAATCTCTTTCAGTATATTTAATTTGAAATTAAATTTGTATATAATTTGTAAACACATTTTCATAACTTTGGGCGAAGTTTTGAAAGTTTTGCTCAATTTTTCTTCTTCTCGATGTAAATCGTTTAATAGACTGATCGGCAGAAGAGAGGCAAAACATATACAGCAAACGATACCATAAGTGAGGAACGGGTTTGACTCTTGCTTCTTATTAGACTTAAAGATATTAAAAAATTCTTTCTGTAAAAATCTAGTATAAAATTATGGTTCGGATGGTTTGAGACAATTCGATACTTCAATTAAGGAGAGGGAAGAGTCAGCCGAGAGTATAGAGCGCTCAGAACATCACTGGACTCGCCAAGTGTTGGCCAACAAGTTTCCGACCGTCGGCTCCGAATGTCATAGTTTTGGATTAATAATTCAGTTACCACTCATATAATCACATATAGGGGTAAACTAGTGATTGATAAAAGTTGTGTTTCATCAGGTGATCGAACACAAACTTGTTATAGGACTAGCTTGGTGATACCCTCGCTAGCCGAACCAAATTATAATGCTCATATTTGAATTATAAAAAATCAAAACTACAAGACTTGTGGAAAATTAATGATAAATTTTCTTATCGATTAATTGATCGCTTCTTTAGAATCCGAAGCGATTGGACTAAACACTAGTGAGCGGCGGCCGAACCGATGGATCAATTATTTGGTATCAGAAAAAATATTTTACAGATATTCTTGTTCTTTTATGATTTTGTTTGTCGATAGATATTAATATTAAACGAGAATATGATTATTATATATAAAATATTATACCAATGAAAGCATGAATAATAATTTTGAGGCAAAAGTTGTGTTTTGTTTCTCTTTGCGTTTACGATATGTGTTTCGAACCAATAATTCTATTTCTTATAAATCTATTTAGAAAAATGATTAATTTGTGTGTATCTAAGGCTCAGGTAATTTCGAAATTATCTTACAATCAATTATTCTGTTAAATAATTTTCTGATCACTTCTTCTCTGCACTTATATAGCAATAAATTTTGTTGTGAACCCTTAACACAACTGAAGTAGAAAAATCGGTTCTTTCTCTTTCCGATCAACGATAGGCTCTCTTCTTATCGCAACTTTAAGTCTATTACTAATGAATTACACGTTTTTGTGGGTAAATAATAACTAAATATAATTAATTTTACTTACCTTTGACTCCAATACTCTCCCAATCGTTAGCTTTATTTCGAATACATTGTGAAATCAGTAAAATTAAAACAAATAGTGAACCAAAAGTTTTTTGTGTTGTGTTTGAGTTGGAAAACGATTTTTTTCTTCACAAAACTTAGCTCAGAAAAAAACTAATGAAACTGTAGAACAAAGAGTTGTTATTCAATACGTATTCACGAAATTCAACTCAAAATCGTTTTTACTAACAAAACCCGAAACAGAAGTGAAACGGCTATCGGAGACCTCTGAGTCCATAGTCAGAACACAACTTGGGATTCAGTTCTCACACACAACAGACATATGAGGACTGCGGGCGATAAGTGAGGAGAACCGGCAGAAAAACGTCGATATTCTGTACGTTTTTTGGAGGCCTTTCTTTTGGTTTAGACTAATGGGCAGAACATGACTCGACCCGAACTCAATCACATCGCAAACTAATTAATTAAAACTACGAGACTATAGCTCTTTAAGCGAGAGATATATTTATTTACTTTTGTTTCGCTTTGAGTTTTGAGAACGGAATACGAAAACAATAAGAGATTTGTATAAAGCAATTGTGTGCACACGAAAAGTATTATATATTATATCTGAGACTTTTATTTTGCTTATCGTTTTGCTCGCTATTCATAAATAAAATTTTAAACAACTTGAATGATAAATAAGAGAAACAACTCATTGAATAGTCAGACGAAAGGAGACGAACGCTCAGAGAGAAGTTGATTGAAGAAAAATTATCGATCGATTAGTTCGTCATAAAATGTTAACCGAAGATACGGAGCGCTCGGAACAGAGCTATAGATAGGAATTGAAAGAGAAATAAATGTTTAGTCAGTTATTAAGAGCAGAGAAAGAGCTCTAATAACTGGCTTCGAGTCCAACAAAACGTCTGTAATTTGTAAGTTTAGTTACACTCGTATATTAGTGTTTATTATAAATACCACACCTTTTGCCAGAACAGAGAGGAGAAGACAATTATCAAAAATCATATCACTCTTCAGACAATCGTATGATTCATTACATCCCAACAGAAATCATCAATTATTTCATAAATTATTAAAACTTGACGTTTGGTCTCTAATTTGGAATTAGTTTTACAACGAAATTAATCAAAAAAGTGTTGTCAGGACCTGACACTAGAATCAAGTTCGCAGTAACCAGTCATCTCTAATACAATTGTGAAGTGTCTTGCTCAATTTCGCTCAAATTATTTGCTCTGCATTTTTGAAACACTTGTGAAATCTCTTAATAACTTAAGCGTTTTGTCTGTGTTTTTGAGAATCCATTCTATTCTCTATTATTTAGTTATTAGACTACGAGAGAGAAAACATTGAAAAATTAATTGCTTGAACAGAGAGTTATGTAAGTGAGGGTCAGGAATGAACCCACTGTTGACAGCTCTGGTCATATCGTCTCTGATCAAAGAGCGAGAGTCGACTTCAACATTAAATTTCTTTATAATAATCTGAAGAAAAATAGCGAATAAAGCGAAAGACGGAAAGCGAAGACGAGATAAGAATGAGGCCTAAGCCCGAGCACAGGCTATAACGTCTTGATTTGGAGGATGTTTTATAGAGACTTGTGTGACAGCCGCCAATCAAACCTCTAAACTGAAGATTATTTTCATTTTTCCTCTATTACTCTCGCAGTGTATGCGATCGCCGAATGCCTTTCAGATTACTGGCCAAACGATTGCTGTTCACTCAGGCCTTCAAACCACAGCACCCGGTCGTCAACAACGAGCCGATCCGTTGATTGAGTCCAAGAGTTAGGTGGAAACCAATGCATTGGTTGGCACTTAGTCTTCACTCCGAATGCTCTACTCATCAGTCGATCCTTTTCTCAAAAAATCTATTCACATCAGACACTCTTTACTGGCCTTTTCAGAGCACAAAATTCGTTTCTTTTTTGCAGTCTCGAAGAAAAGCCGATCGAGTCGTGCGATAAGAAGAATAGCCGCGAAAGTGAGCGAAATGCCAGTGAAAGTCACAATTGGCTAACGAGCCGAACACAGGTAGATGTGCTCGACTCTGGTCTCGGGCTCACAAACGCCGGACTCCGATCAGATATAATACAATCTCTTTTGAGCGCAAATCAAATTGAATTATCATTCGCTGCCAAAAGAAGAATTTGATTCGAGATTTTCTTCCCTAATATTGCAATACATTCTGTAGAAAACTATTATCACATAATTTCGAACCTCTTTTTGCTTTATTATAAACTAATTTCTTTGGCGTAAGAAAAGGAGGAAAAAATAAAAATCGGATTTCATTTTCGCTCTTTTTATTCCTAACAACTTATAACAGATATTAAAGAAATGTTTGAATTCCACCGAAAGAAGGCATTGAATTTCATAAATATTTTTGTAAGAGATATGACTTTTCTTTTCTTTTCTTGCTTTTTGGGCTAATTAGCGATTATTTTCCTTTAATTATATAATTACCAGAAGAATAAGCAAAAGAAGAAATTTTGGTTTGGAGTCCAAGATCTTTGACGAAATCATCTTTTATGATGTCTAACGTCTGCCAAACGATTGCCTCCTTTTTTGTAAGGCATCGGAACCGAGAGATAACAGACTTCCCGTCCGAAAGCGTCTGAGAATCGCTTTTCTGGGAATTTTATAATTATGTTATGAATTTGAAATTAATTTCTTTATCTAGATACAATAGCTGTGAAAAACAAGCTTATCAGGTAATTACCGGCCAATTCGAGCCAGAAGTTCTTATCTTGGTCTGTGTGCCACCTATTGATAAATGACTAACTCTTTGACGGCATCTTTCAGTAATTCTGACGACTTTATGGCCAGAAATGTAATTAATCGCTGAAATTATCATTCATTTCGCTAATTAAAACTCTTTTTTGGCGCAAAACGTCTCCTCTTTTTTTCGCAAAATAAATATTTCAATTAGTATTCAATTAATATTCGATTTAAATACTCTGAAAATTTAATTTATTGCTGATTAGAATCAATTAAAGCTCATAACGAGGGACAAAAAATTGAATTTAATGTCGTTCAGACGATTAAGAATATATCAAAACCATTTGGGTCCGAAATAAACACAAAAATTGCATAAAAAGTAATCATTTTTCAATAATTTTCTTTAAAATTCTGCTCAAGTTTTTTGATATAATAAATAATAAATTAAAAGTCATTATATAATAGTCTAGGAGAGAAGTAATTATTCATTTATTAAATCGATTTATGATTTAA